>JAJJWO010000108.1:0-84542 GCA_021655895.1 Fusarium sp. NRRL 66739
CCTTATAGTTTCCTTTAATACTTATATCTAGCTAAATAAAATAAATAAATATATCTAAAGAAATATTAACTTAATAATAACTATATTAATATAATTATTTAAGCGTTAATTAAGAAATAGTATAAAATATTATAAGATAATTAATAAAAAGAAAGGAAAATTCTTATTGTATTAAGTTAATATAGATGCCCTTAGGGCAATATATAGAGAAAATGTCTTTAGACCTAAATTAATCCTGCTTTAAGCACTATAATTGGTAAAGGAAGCTTTACCTCGCCTAGGATATCAGCTTACTGGCAGCATCAGGGTCTTGTTTATTTTTATCCTTAAGCGATGATACCCTACCTTTAGAACAGTCTAGACAACCAGATTCGAATAGTCTGGTCAATAGTTTAATGCAGTTCTCTCGAACAGTTGACAGCGCAATCTTGGCCAAGTCAAATGCTTGATACATTCTGCGCTTCAGCTAGCCACGGTAAACAGACATCTTGAGTTCCATAATTTCCGTCACCTTTTGCTTCACCGACTATTCGATGCCTCTTGACGTCTGATATTCCAGCCTAGTCAGGATTAGGCATCTGCTTTGCCAGGACCATGGGCTGGACATTCTGATAGATAGACAGCACATAGACGGACTAGCTTGTCAGACTTTGAGTTAATCTGGTCAGCTTGCTGTGATGAGCCTTGCTTGATAATTGAAATACAAAGTCACCTTAACAATGAACCAATGTATCCACTTGAAATGCATTTTATTGACGAGCCGCTATGAGTGACTTGAATTCGTCAAGGTGCAATTGATTCAGGTCGTCTGCTTATAACTCTACTTATCTACTTAGCCTACATCTACTCTAGGCCTATAAACTTCTTTACCATAAGCATAACCTGGTCTTCTACCTGGGAGAAGTTATCCGTCCAAAACACAACCCACTGTTGGATACTATCGATGGCTTTATAGTCTTTAGACGATGTTCCGCCTACCCGCATCCAAAGCTCTCCCTTTTGCACCTTTAGGAGTGGGCTGTGATTCCCAGCATCGGCAGACACCTTGTCAAGCATTGGGGCATGGTGCCAAGCCGCGAAATCAGACGGCGGGATGACCTTGTTGCTGTGAAAGGCATCATGGACCTCCGCGATCGACTGCTGGACCGCTTTGCGGCACTGCTCGAGGTTGGTCGATGTTACCTCTGATGAAGTAGCTCTTCCAGGCAGCCGGCCGTCGCCGAAAGCTTTCCATCTTTCACCAGATGCACTCTCAACCCACAGTCCGAGTTGGCCATCTTCGTTATGCATAACCTAGATTTAGATTTTAGAATGAGCTTCGTACTAAGTGAAGCAGAATATGAAGGTGAGAAGGGAAAGAAGAGTGAGATAGTAGACTTACGTTAGAGGACGCATTGATGACCTTGGAAAAGTAGGGAATAGTATATGTATGCTGCTTGGCAATGTCGGCGATCTCCCGACGAGGCACCCTAATATGCCCAGCTGCAAATGAATCTTGCAGGAAATGGTCAGCGAACCCATTCACAGCCAGTGCCGTCTTGAGCTCCCCCTTGGCCGCCAGCTCGAGAGCGACGCTGTGCCCAGCGTCGTATGTTGAACGGGCTTCTGCACCAAAGTGATCAACGTTTGCTTCAAGGAGCTTCATAAAACTGGAGCCAATCGCCCAGCGGACGTCCTTGGAAACCTCCTCCAAGCCAGTGATGTCAAGCGGAGTGTCTCTATATACAGCTGCAAGCTCGGCGGCGGCATTGTCCGAACCTGAACGCATCACAGCCAACGCTTTGTTATTCATGACACTGAGCTCGTTCCGAATCGCTTCTGCCTTCAGCTTCCCAGCAGGGGAAAAGTCAAGCATGTCAAACCATCGTCGAAACATCACTCTCATCTGTTCAGCGTTGGGTTCCGAGGAGATGGGTGTATCCAGCCCAAAGTAGTCCCCCGCAAGACCGTTTATCTCTCCGTAGCTAACGACAAGCCCATTGGTAAGTGTTAGAGTCGCTGCATCTTGTTGCGGAAGACTGCCATGATTTTTTGCCGACGTTTCTGAAACATGGGCTGTGTCTCCTAGGAACTGGTGCTCGGCAAAGTACATGTTTGCAGGAATAGTTGAAGAGATACGTTAAGACGAAAGGGAATAGGTTAACGTTGGATATTACACGTACATAGAAGGATAGTGAGAAAATAATATAAAAAGACCTCTTAAACGAGTCTATAGTTAATACAAATATCTTACGTAAATTGTTCCTGAAACGTTTATTAGTTCATATAGAGTGGTGTGCTAGGGACTATTAGGTTCCAGGCTTATACAGGCACCTGAGTCGAGACCCTAATATGGGTCATTCCCCTCATCTTCAGGCCGGATTAGTAGGCAGGATCCACACCGATGCAGGATCTTGATCAAGACCAGCTAGCCACGAGCTGCACCTCGAATCGAATATGGCAGCAAAATGCCAAATGGGGCATAATGCCAACTTATATCACACAGGCCAGCCAGCCACAAACTGCAACCCAGACTATATCAGACGACAGGTTATTAACCAAGATAAAGCATTGCATTATAGGCTAAGCAGAAGAAGAAAATGGAATGTTCCCAAACATCAGCCAGCCACAAGCTGAATATCAAGTGTCAAGGGTTTCTGTAAAAGCAAAGACCTGTCTCGTGCATGGTGCTGGTCTGGGATTAGTACACCGCTATATGCTGCAATGTAGAGGAGTTATTGCGATTCCCTGGGTAAGAATGCTGTGATGAACAAAGAGGCAAAGATAGCAGGACCTCAATTACGATTATCCAGGACGTGAGACGTATATATAAACCACTTCCTATCCCCCTGTATATCTTCAATTACAATATCAACCCTCATCATCCTGAACCCGAAACCAGACCCTCTTATCATACATACTTTATTCTTATATATCACCTTTGCAAATCAGTCATCATGGTTGTTGAAAAAGGCAACAAGATCCTCATTCCTGCCGATAAGCTCACTGCGACTGAGGTAAAGGTGGAATGGTTTCAGAATTTCCACAACCGCTCAGAGCAGTACTATTCGGTCCCTTTCTTTAACCAAGACCAGGGTTCGTATGACAGAAGACTAGCATCTCGTCATAGACTTACTGACGCTTAATATGACAGGGAACGAGGAGAGCTTGATCTTCATTCAGAAGAGCTACCTTGATGCCTTGAAGAACAAGAAGGCACCTGGAGATGATTTAACCGTCCTTGTTGACGACTCGTTCCAGTACGGCCAGAACAAGGAGAAGACCAAGCGTTGGCTAGCCTTCCATGATAAGAATAACAAAGCATACCAGGTTAGCTAAAGGAAAACCCGACTTGGCGTAACATAATATCGCTGACTTGTTCTAGTGGCGCTTTGTCGAAGGCCTTTTCTCTAAGCTGGGCCAGGGGGCTATTAACTTTGCAGGAGGCTTCTTCCCTAACGTTGACCTGGGCCCCCTCAAGACGTTGCTTGGCGATCTCCTCCACGACTTCTGATCAAATTGAGATCCCCTTGTGTCTGAACGGATATAGCATTACTATAACGCACGGTGTAGAAATAGGTAGATGGGCAATATTCTTCAAGAGCCGAGGGAGACTAGTTAAGACAAAGTTAATAGAAGGCTTTGTTTAACCTAATTCTTATATAGCCTATAAACTAGAAATTTAGGTGAATAGGCAGAGATAGACCAGGATCGAACTATGCATTAGCTGTGAAGAAAGCTCTTGCCGTGTGAGTGATATTTATCAGGTAGAAATTGATTTTCGTACATATTTAAGCTTCAGTTGACTTCATGGTGATGTTTTCAGACTGAGTTAATAGCATTAAAGAGAAAAGTGTGTGGCACTGAGCTTAAGAGCCTGGAAATATGATGAAATATTAGTAATACCACTCTGACGTTTAGATCCACTGAAAACTTGTAGCAGAGCCTCAAGTTACGTTAATTTGGCGTCAAAAGTCAATGTCAATGTCGCAAATGGAGCCATGATGATGACGGTCGTAATGACGTCAACCATTGGCAATGACCTTTTTATGATTTTACCAGATCAACTCTCAATTTTTAACATCAACTCAACCAACTAAATTTAACTCGTTTTCAAAATGGTCATTCAATACAAGGGGTCATCAATCCCCATCTCTTTCGCCTCATGCAGCATTCCCATCAAGATCAAAGCCAGCTTACCCGACAAGCTCAACGCCATCAGCAAAGCCGGCTTTGATGGAATAGAACTGTCGATGCCGGATATTCTGAGTTATGGCGAGCTACTCAGCGGATCTCAGCCAAGGGAGGACGACTATGATGCTCTCGCCAATGTCGCAAAACAGATCAAGTCATTGACAGATGAGTTGGGACTCAAGATGATGATGCTTCAGCCCTTCGCAAATTTTGAAGGTTGGAAGAAGGGAACGCATGACAAGGAAAGAGCTCAGGCGTTTGATAAGGCACGAGGATGGGTAAAGGTGATGGAGGCAGCTGGTATCGCATTGCTCCAGGTAACGTCACTTGAACTCTTATCCTCAGTCAGTGACTAATCTATCTCAGGTGGGCTCATCCGACTCTGAAGGAATCTCATCATCATTCGACGACTTGGCCGCCGACCTGGCAGAACTGGCAGATCTCCTCGCTGAAAAAGGCTTTAGCATCGCCTATGAGAACTGGTGTTGGGCCACCCATGCTCCCACATGGAAAACGGTATGGGAGATCGTCCAAAAGGCTGACAGACCCAACATTGGTCTTTGTCTAGATACCTTCCAGACTGCAGGTCTCGAGTATGGCGATCCGACCACAACCACCGGGTTAGTCAACGCAAGCAGTGACGAAGAGCGTGAGTCGAGATGGAAGGGGAGCTTGGAAGAGCTGGCTGCCACAGTTCCCGCCGATAAGATCTATCTCCTGCAAATCTCCGACGCGTACAAGATGGATCCGCCTATTGAGGACAAGAAGGATGAGGACGGAAGCCGGCCGAGAGCGCGATGGAGCCATGACTACAGGCCGTTGCCGTGCGATGGCGGATATCTGCCTGTTCAGGATATGCTACACGCTGTGCTTGAGACTGGCTTCAGGAGTTGGCTTTCGGTTGAGGTGTTTGATGGGCTTGAGGGAGAGAATACGGACATGAACGAATACACCGAAGCCGCTGTTGAGTCGCTCAAGAAGTTGATTACTGTCAGCGAGTAAGCTGTAGCGAGGTATAGGAAAAGCAAGCAACAGATATACTAGGCACAAATCCGCGTTCTACTTGTCAGCCCAATGGGATTTGTTGGTGGCATAGCTCTTCTACTACATTACTACCTCATATCGCTAGCTAACTACCACGAGAAGGATTCCTCTACATAACGAACTGTGGCCCCATGTCGAGCTAATCCGGCACATACAACTCGAGCTTCATCGCACATTTGGTTGGGACCACATGCAATAACTGTAGTTCCACCGGTAGCGTTCTCCAACTCCCTCGTCAAAACCTGCTTGACATCCAAGCGTGACCCAATCGACACGTGAGCCTCTATATGACCCCAGTTCGAAGCTTGACCATCGCCTTCTTTTTCTTGGTCGACACCCTCATCCACAATCATACTCTTGACTGCATCGACAAGGCCGCGCTGCTTGATGCCCCAGAAGAACTTTGTGGTTCCCAAGGGTTGTGAAAACATGGATAGTGAGCTCTGGAGGGCGGGCAACACTCCGGTAATGCCAACGCCACCGGCGATGACAAGGGTGTTGGGGTACTCAGGTGTGGGCTTGAAACGAGCGTGTTCATTGTGGCCGTAGGAGCACTCGATGAGTACTGGGATTCCAACTCCAGTGTCGGCCTTGTTAGCGATCTTGGTAGTGAGGCCGCCTTGAGGACGAATGAAGAAGGTGATACCCGGTCGGATCGTGTTGTGAGCTGGGACAGGATGGGCACTAGACGTCGCACTGCCAACCTCCTTGGAAAAGGAGCCGCCAGCAGGAGAGTCAGTGTCTTGGGTGTCGGATTGGGTCTGGGAGTTGGAGCTCGAGGCGATATTGTTCTTTTCAAGTTGACCTTTGCTGCAGTTGACAACAGAGAAGGGGTGGTTTTCCCACACGCGCCAGGTAAGGGTGGGATAGTAGACGAAGCAATGCCCATGAGCATCCACACCCGGAACATCAACTCGCAAATACTTGTCATCGATGCGAGTGACATATGCCTTCTTGATACCGTGTCTGGAAATGCGAAGGATGCGGACAACTCTCTCGTAACCCCAGACACACATGGCGACCAAGAGCCAAATCTCGAATCCGCTCGTACCCAGGTACAGATAGTAGATATGATACCAAGATCCGACCAGGGCTCCAACTGCCAAGCAGATATGAACAATAAGAAAAACCTCGTAAATGGCTCTACGGACCGGGAGCATTGAGAAAGGGAGGAACATGGAGAATATGACAGTTGCGACAATTCCCCAGTACCAGTAGTTGTAAGTGACAGCCTCGGCGTGAGAGTCAGCCTCGATCATCATTCGAAGCCATATGAGAGAGTGGAGGATGACTTGGAAGACGCAGATGGTGGCGATCCATCGATGGAGGAGTAGAAAGGTCGAGTGAGACCAGTTGGTCAGACGAAGCAGCAAGCTGTTGCGGCCGGCATAAAGCATGAGAACTGGCACGTTGGCAAAGGCAATGACACCAGCGCGGTTACTAATCTGGCGCATAATATCGAGGCGTCGGTCTGGGAACATGCCGTTTGGCGAGTAGTGAGGATGGCCTTGGAAAGTAGCCACGGTGTTGATGGCGATGATGTAGAGAATGAAGAGTGCTTGACCACGAGTAGGCACAATACCAAGTCCAAGGGTTGGCACGCTGTGTCTCCTACCCCAAGCAGGAGGGTCGATCAAGTATGCGTATATCTTGGTTCGAAGAGACGTCGGGATTGGCGCAAAACGGAGGAACGAGAAGCCGATGGGGATCAAGACGCAGGATAGAAACACAACGAGTCTGGCAGTGCAAAGATTAGACATGGACAGTATCTAGGAGTGCTAGGTTTAACTTACGCATACTTGGACTTGCCTCTGCCGCTAGCCCGATATCCCTTGACCGAGTTGAGGAAGCTTTCATACAGCAAGTCGTCGACAGCGACGGTCCGGTTGAGCACCAATTCCTCGGGCGACATGGGCTCGGGAGGATTCTTGGCGTCGATGTCGGCCAAGGCCTCGCCATAAGAATATCGAAGCGCTGGAGCACCAGCAATCATCTTTTCCTCCCAGAACTTTTCAATCTTGGATGTCTTGGTGCCCTCGTCGCAGCGAGAGGCCATGCACCAGGCGAGTGTGGTCAGGTAGGCAGTGTCGTTGGCCATGCATGCTGGCGAAGCGATGGCAAAGGCAAGTTCTTCTTGAGAAAGGCCTTCGAATTCGGGACAGTTGAGCATGGTTGGGGTGGACCATGTGCAGGCCTGTCCGCATGGGAGCTCGTAGGTATCTCTGCCATAGCCATCTAGAGGCTCGACGGCTAATGCGGAAGGGAGAAGCGCAGAGAATGCTGCAGCTGCAGCGAGAGAAGTGGAAGGCCACATGAGGTGCTGAGAGCCTCCGGGGATAATGTCCGGTGTCGAGTAGGTCAGGTCACGAAGAGCGGTTTAGCAGTGTGCGAGAGGAGCCAAGAGACAGATAACCATGGGCGAGAGCCCTCTTTATGCCACTGCCTACATAGGATCGGCGACGACTAACTCCTCCATAACTAGAGAGAGAAAAATATCTCTGGATGATCCACTACCTAGGCAGATTTGTATTGTCACTCGGTTATTGGTTTAATAAGGGTCAGTGGACTCGGTTGCATCGGCCGGCCCCATCCTCTAGATGTAGTCTTGCGGGACAGGATATCAACCAACAAATGACTTGAAGCTCATGTGAATGGGCTACTGTACATGTTTTACCTGTGAATTCATTTAGACGTGTTATTTCAGAATAAGTGGTTATGTATTATCTGGGCCGAGTACTTGTCTGCGTGCGTCTAGGGTCTCTGCCTTTTGGCACTCGTCACCTACCTAACAGTAATCTTCTCTACCATCTGCAAACCTTTCTTTTAACTTTAACCTTACCCTCTAACCTAGTCCCTTAGTCCCCTAGCTCACCGCCACTAGCCCAGTAGCGGTAGCTGCCCGGGCCGATCCCTACACGCGATGGCCCTTGAGTGGACATAAGTGATTGATATGCTGATTGATAAGACAAGCCCGAGCACAACCAGCATGGGATGGCGCATGATCGCCCTTGTCGCATCGGGGCCGTGCCCCTTGGCATGATGGGCCGTCTCCATTTCTAGGGCGACATGGAGGCTTTTTAGAGGCTTTTGTTTAGGTAATCGGACATCTTTAACCTCCGTGATGCAGGATATATGGAGTCTGTTGTGTTTAGGTAATCGGAGCTCGCTTCGCCGTCGGTAGTAGCCCTGTTGATCCCACCTCGGAGGCTCTTGAAACTGGTCGATCACCGACTGCCAGCATCAGAAATGCCTCAGTTGAGATTGTATCTTTGTATTTTCTGCGTGGGATATCCATGATCAGTGGACTTTAGGTGAAGTCATTTGAGCAGGGGCATCTGCAAGAAGAAATTAACACCTCATCAGCTTTTCATTCACGTAAACTAACTGACTAACAATTCATTTACCAACCCGATCTGTATTGCTAGCATATGAAGCTCCGCCGAGTACAGAGTCACAACGTTTTAGATGAGGTGACACTAATGTATGCATACTCCGATTCAGTAAATCCTTGAATATTCCGTGAATGACCAAGGCTCCGAGGTTCCGAGATCATTTCTTTAGCTCGTTAGGATCCGGAAGCTCTCCATATTTGATCAACGAGCCTGGTTCTCCCTTGTCACTCCACTTCTCGTAGCATCAAAGTACCCCTTAGGAAGGAAATCCGCTATCGCAGAGGCTAGATGAGTGTCACTTTGTCTATAAGCTTCTGAATTCAGTGGCCCAGGCCATCTTTCCATCCATGGTGGAAAGTAGCCAGCATACTCCCAGTCGATCAGGACCTTGGCCCGAAGAGTTTGCGGGTTAACCAGAATGCTATGAGCCGCCATGTCACCATGCTGGAAGATATAATCATCTTTTTCAATCAGTAGAGCCTGCCAGTGACATTTGTCTTTCCACGGAGGCTTAACAGGACTAAGCCAGCTTATTAGATGTCACCTCGATGGGTATCTTTAGTATTGGGCCAACAGGAGTCCGTAGATCTAATGGGTACCAGACTGTCAGCCTCACAGATGGAAGATACCAAAAGCCTGCATGTTCTTCTTCAAGCACTCCTCTATCTTCCGCTTGCTATCAAACAAGCAGCGGCCTACATGCAGGTGACAAGGGCTACTCCGGGAGAATACCTACATCTATGCTAGTCTAGTGATAAGAACCTGGTAAGACGAGTTAGAAGTGAAAGATGCCATCGGTGCTTTACGGGCCTATGGGTTTATTACAGCGAGAGAGAATAGGCTATCTTGACTGGCGCGGCGACGCAGTTTCTTGCCTTGACAAAGAACACAATTTAAGCATTATATCCCAATGCTCACACAGTTGCCAATGTTAACTTTATCATAAGAAAGGCCGGCCTTTCCTATGCATCAGAGAGAATAGGCAATATGTCGATATGTATCGATTGGTTAGGCTTGTAATTTGTAACTGGTTGGAAGAGAAAGGGGAAGACAAAGAGTGCTATGGACATGTTCAGGCTAGAATGCTGAATCTGTTTAAAACTGCGAAAGAAAAGAATCAGGCGGAGTGGGCGAACTACATACCCCATTGTTACAACGTGGTAGATGATGATGCCCTATCTAGTTCAGCCAAAACAACCTATCTACTGGTGAGCACTATGCTCAAAGGTAAGAACAAAGATAGATCTAATAGACTTAGTTATAGGACATACAATAGGGTGGTATTCACAGCAATCTTTATTGATATCTGCACCAAGTTAGGTGTGCACTACCTCCCAATTTCAACCCTGTTTTACAGCTGGCCAGGCATATTCATGCATATTCTCAAGGCGAACCGCTTGTTGATTGGATCGTGGTATGTGGTCTGGACGCCAAAATGCAAGGGTATCATCAGGCTCTGACAGCATGCATATTATTGGACAAGGCCACAAAGTCTAGACTCTCGCATAGCGAAAATAGCCAACTCAACGACGCAAGAATGCCTTGCCGCTGAAATGGTGTCTCATATTCGCCGGCTCCTGCAAGCCTCACCGGCTATCACTCGCTGTTTGGACCGAGTATTGGGTGCTAGGTCTCACCTATATATGACCATCTGCCTTCTCCATGTTAGGCTGAGCTGAATCTGTTGAAATCCTGACGCTTTTGTTTAACCATGAAGCCATCATGGCGGGTGTCTTTTGTAACTATCATGGCATACGCGACGCCTTCAGTGACTCATTTCTTAGATCCCCTCCTGACATCAGCAGTGATTGAAGCAAGGCACGCTTTGGCATCGCCGACACCAACGCACCCGCATCGCTATCCAAGAGCAGAAGTCGTGCCAACGTATACCGTCACGTATGCCCCAAACTCGACATGTGGCTATCTATCTGGATCAGTGCAGATTCCCATCACGTGCGAAAACAAAGGGAGATGTCTGTGGGAGCTGGAGTACTTTAGATTCATTGCGTGCGAGGTCAATGAAGGCACCGGCTTAGCGCGTACCAAATGTCTCCAAAGTGAGGAGGCGCTCGATACGAATCTCTGCGATGATGTGTGTCAAAGTAACACGTATAACCTGCTATGGTGAGACACCACAATGTCAATAACTGGTGATAGATACTGACATACTATCATAGTACCAATGATACTGCACCCTATTGCCGCACCTATGCCTATCCGAAGGGTGTAAGAGATTACGAATGTGCCGCTACACCAGCCACGAGAGTATCGAGCGCCGACTTCACACATAATGGGGAGAAGTATCCAGACTTTGACATCTCTACGTATGTGGAAGTGGATGGCACGACCGTGCAGCTACTCGAGAGTCTTGGTGGAACGAGCACGGCGTCGACAGAGACCGGATCATCAAACAGTGACTCGAACAATGATGATAAAGGTAAGACGAATGTCGGAGTTATAGTCGGCCCTGTTGTTGGAGGTGTGGTATTTCTAGGCTTGGTTGGATTGGGTATATATCTCTTGAAAAGAAGACGGAATAGGAAGCTCGAGGAAACACGTGGCAGCACTTCTCAACCCGCTGAGCAAACATCCTCTCCCAAGACAGCACAAGTGCAAGTTTCCCAGAGACAGGAACTGTCAGCAATGCGTTCGACACAGGAACTACCAGCGACGTCAATACGAGAGCTGTAACGGGTACCGAGATAGGACATTTTATCCTTGTACTCTTAGTAATCCGATGATGACTCTGACTCTGACTCTGACTCATTTTAATTCCTCAGTAGTATTTATTCTGTGACTTTCCTTTTCACTTGTATCAGAGATATCTCAACTCAAGAAATTTGGCTATAGAATGAATCTTCAGTTTACCACCCTCGATGTCTTCACCGACACGCCCTTTACGGGTAATCCATTGGCGGTGGTGACGGTCCCCCCACCGAGTCAATGTCCTCCCCTCACGCAGACTCAGAAGCAACGGATTGCCCGCGAATTCAACCTCTCCGAGACCGTCTTTGTTCACGATGTTGGGGATTCAGAGACAAAGGAGAGGAGAATCGATATCTTTACTCCAAACCGTGAACTGCCCTTCGCTGGCCATCCTACAATTGGCACGGCAGTCTTTCTCCGGTCTCAGGGTGTCAAAACAATGGTTGCCAAAGCCGGGACAATTGACATCGAATTTGATAATGACTCTGCACGTGCTTCTATCCCGCACAACGTCAGACTTCACGAGAAACGATTGACACAACCCAAGTATGAGGTTGGTTCGGATGACAAGACCGCAAAAGTTGCTGCGGCTGAGGACGGGGCACGGCTCTTCAGCATCGTCCAAGGAATGACCTTTGCGCTCATAGAACTACCGTCTTTGAATCTCCTTGGGGCTACCAAGATAGGAGCGATGAGTTACATCTCCGGTGACTTACAGGACGAAGGGTGGAAGCACGATTTTGATTCAAGGAGATATTACTATGTGCTTTTGGACGGCGAGTCATCACCTGATGGAAACAAGTTTGTTCAGAATCTTAGGACAAGACTCATCAAGCTTGCCATGGAGGACCCGGCTACGGGAAGTGCTGCGTGTGCGCTTTCGTGTTATCTGGCCTTGCACGTACTATCTGCCAAGTCTATCAGATTCAACATCACCCAGGGTGTTGAGATGGGACGGGAGAGCCTTATTCTGGTGGACGTGGAGATTGAGGTGGATGATTCTGGGGAGCGTAAGGTCAAGACAGTTCATCTTGGTGGAAGGGCAGTGGAAGTCATGAAAGGAGCCATTCGAACGCCCAAGGACTTCTAAAGACGTCTGGATCTGTCCTACGGCATTTTGTTGATGTATTCATTTGCCCATAAGATACTAAACTGTCTAATTAAAACATGGCCTCCCAAAACGACTATTCCAGCTCAAAATTGACATAGACCCTACTCTCCCATCCCTCAAGAGTTGAACGTCCGCCTTTGAGACCTGCTCTACCCTTGGACGTTGTGCAAGCAAGTAAGCGAACCTCCTCTACCGAACAACCCAGCGCAGTGTGGACGTCTGGGCCAATCGTCTCTTCCTGACTCATGTTGAGAACAACAACTGCTCTCCTCTTGCTGGATCTTTGTCCCTTGACAGGAATTGTGCTGCCTTTAACGTAGATGAACAGAGACTCATCCTCCGGTTCTAAGAGTTTGAATGACCCAAAAACAAAGAGATCTTGGTACTGTTTTCTTAGTTTCAGGACTTTCTTGTAGAAACTCAGTATCGAATCTGGGTCGTTAGCCTGCTTGGCAACGTTAATATCCCGGAAATCATCATGGACTCTCATCCACGGCCTCGCGTGGACGTCTGCAAAGCCCGCATTAGGTGAATCATCCCACTGGAAGGGAATGCGAGAATGATCACGAGCCATGATCTGTAACCCATGCATCGTATCCTGCACTCGCTTCTCATCGCCAGATTCAACAGCTTCGGCATAGAAATTCATGCTCTCAATGTCCTTGTACTCGTCGATGCCCCAAGAGCGAGGCATGTTGGTCATGCCAATTTCCTGGCCCTGGTACAAAAACAAGGTACCAGTGAGTGTAGCTTGCCACAGAGCAATGGTCTTTGCCGATTTGAGCCACCACTCTGGCGTTGATGCATCACCAAAGCGATCTACCGCTCGGCCGTTGTCATGGTTCTCGCAGAATGCCGTTGTCCAGGCATCGGTGCCTTGAATGAAGCTCTGCCATTTCGAGACAACAGCCTTGAGTTTAGATAGTGGGAACGGTTGGTAGATGTATTTGCCTCCAAAACCGTTTCCATTCCCCAGTCGAATCATGGAGAACTCAAACACCATGTCGAGCTCTTTGGCAGCGGTAGATACGTAGGGGATAACTTGTGATGGGTTCGGCGTGTTGGATAGCTCTCCAACTGACACGGCGTTATAAGGAGCGAGTACTTTCTCGCACATCTCGTGGATGAACTCGTGAATGCGTGGGCCATTGCACCACATCTCGGGAGCTGGTTGATGAGGAGACGAAGGGTCGGTGATGGGTGCATCCACAAAGTCCCTTCGCTTGGAGTATTTGTTGACTGTATCAATACGAAAGCCATCAACACCGCGATCAAGCCAGAAGCGCATCGTGTTTTCATAGATTGCCTCGCGACACTCGGCGCTGTCCCAGTTCAAATCAGGTTGATCCGGTGCGTAGAGATGGAGATAGTATTCCTGGGTATGCTCGTCCCAAGTCCATGTCGGTCCAGCAAAGTATCCTCGCCAGTTTGTTGGTGGATGACGGATGCCGTTTTCATCGTATCGTGCGGGCTTCCATATATACCAACCTCGCTTTGGATTGTCTTTTGACGATCTCGACTCTTTGAACCATTCGTGCTCTATCGAGGTATGGTTGACGACAAGGTCGAGAATAATCTTTAGTCCTCTTGCGTGACACTCTCGGACCAGGATATCGACGTCCTCAACTGTTCCATAAGGCTCATAGATCTTCTGGTAGTCGGAAACATCATAGCCCATGTCCTTTTGAGGGCTTTCAAAGATTGGCGACACCCAGACGACATCAATGCCCAGATCGCTCAGATAGTCGAGCTTGGAGATTAGACCGGGTAGGTCACCCCATCCGTCGCCGTTGGAGTCTTTGAAGCTTGCTGGGTAGACTTGGTAGAAGGATGCGGCTTTCCACCACGGTTGCTTGCCCACCCATTGATGCTCGTCGTCCCAGATGACGGAGCCCATGATGGTAGATGTGACGGGTTTACTTGTGTAAGGAGGACTGTATTGATGGAAAGATGGAATGGAATAGCCCGTTATTTCTTGAGATTTATTACGAGAAGTGACTGTGAGGGGAGACGAGCTGTTTATCATCAGTCATCCATGGTAGCGCTCCGTTGGATGTGGAGTTCTGAGATAAACGACTGCTCCTCAACGGACCCTCCGCTGGAAATGGAGTGTTACTTTTTACCAACTGGCAAAGATCGACAGAGGCTATTTTCCTCGCTCAGATGCGCCATGTCATCACTCGGTTGAACTTGGGGGCGTGGCGTGGCATCTGACGCGGAGCCTCCGTGCGTCGTGCTCAAGTGAGGGAACCTCCGCAATATCCATAGTTGTTAGCGAATTGACCAATTGCATTATCCTCATCTCATACGAGCTACGGAGCTTCCACTTCGCCGCTAATAAGCGACGGAGTCTCCTGTTCTCAAGACTCAGCTCTTCTCAACGGCCCAATCTCAACTCGCCATTGTCACCCCACACAGCCAAAAAGCCTGTTCCCCAGGTTTCCCCAAGTGATGAGCGTACCCTGTCTGGGGAACTCACCTGCATCCTCGTTTCCCATCCTGTCGGGTCCTAGAGCAGAGAGAATCTGCTGGTCGGGCATATAAAGGGCAGGCGGTCGACTGTCTTTTGAAGCGCTGTCATCACAAACATATCCCTCTTGTCCTTCCATTCCTTTCTTCTACCTCAACTCACCATGGCGTCGTCTAAGCACCCATTCCCCGAAAAGGCCCTCGACGCTGAGCATGACGAGACCCTCACAACCGAGGCTCTCGCCTCAGAGGCAAAGATCGCCGCTGAAGCTGAGCACCACATGACCCTGTGGCAAGCGGTCAAAACATATCCCAAGGCCATCGGCTGGTCTGTCCTCTTGTCATCTACCCTCATCATGGAAGGCTACGACCTCGCCCTGCTAGGTAACCTCTACGCCTCGCCAGTCTTTAACGAAAAGTTTGGAACATATGATGCTGCAAACGACAAATATTCTGTCTCGGCAGCATGGCAGTCTGGTCTCTCCAATGGAGCCCGCGCAGGCGAGATTATTGGGCTGATACTTGCTGGCTGGACGTCTGATCGATATGGCTACAAGATGACCACTATTGGATCGCTGGTGCTTATGATTGCGTTTGTTTTTGTGCTGTTCTTTGCTCCCAATGTCAAAATTCTTGTCCTGGGAGAAGTTCTCTGTGGTGAGTAAAGTGATATCTCAGAACTGTGCCGTATACTAACGAAGCCAGGTATTCCTTGGGGCGCGTTCCAGAGCGTGACTCCTGCATATGCGTCCGAGGTAGCACCGGTTGTCTTACGACCATATCTCACGACCTTCATCAACATGTGCTGGGTTATTGGCCAGTTCTTTGCTGCTGCTGTCAACAAAGGCTCTGTGAACCGAGGTGACCAATGGGCGTACCGCATCCCTTTCGGTGTGCAGTGGGTTTGGCCTGTTCCGATTCTAGCAGGCGTCATCTTTGCTCCCGAGTGAGTTGTAACTTATCAATAGCGTTGAACGGTTAGGCTAACATGGAATAGGTCGCCGTGGTGGTACGTACGAAAAGGCAATAGAGCTGCGGCCAAAAAGTCCTTGCTGAGACTCACATCGCCGCAACAACCAAACTTCAACGCCGACGAGACTATCGCCATGATCGAACATACAAACGAGCTGGAGAAGAACATTAAAGAAGGCACCAGCTACAGAGACTGCTTCAAGGGAATAGATCTGCGTCGAACAGAAATCGTAGTAGGTATCTGGCTGGTCCAAACCCTTGGCGGCCAAAATCTCATGGGCTACTTCTCCTACTTCCTGACGCAGGCCGGCATGGACGCTAGCAACTCGTTCTCCCTGTCTATGGCCCAGTACGCTCTTGGCATGGTCGGCACATTTGGATCCTGGTTTTTGATGGCCAAAGTCGGTCGACGAACTATACACTTTACCGGTCTTTGCACTCAGCTCGCTATCCTCATCGTCGTCGGTTCCCTATCCTTCTCTAATGACAACGGGTCAGTCTGGGCTATAGGCGCCATGCTCATCGTCTTCACATTCGTCTACGACTTTACTGTTGGGCCGGTAACCTACTCTTTGATTTCCGAGCTGTCTTCCACAAGGCTCAAAGCCAAGACTATTGTCATGGCACGCGCTGGATACAATGCCAGCAATATATTTGTCAATGTCATGACCAACTACCAGCTGTCATCGACTGCTTGGAACTGGGGAGCTCGCACGGCGTACTTTTGGGCTGGGACTTGTATGTTTTCGGCCATCTGGGTTTTCTTCAGACTTCCTGAACCCAAGGGTCGGACTTATGCTGAGTTAGATATTCTCTTTGAGAAGCGTGTACCGGCGAGGAAGTTTGCTAAAACTCAGATCGATCCGTATTCTCATCAGATTACTGCTGGAAACAAGTTAAACGACAAGGAATTGCAGTAGATTAATTGTAAGAAATTTGTAATATTATGGTAATAGTAAGATATCTTGGGGATAATAAATAGTTGTCTAACCAAAATATGTCCATGGTTTGTCTATGTGTTCACCCCAGGTATTGGTGGACTGCTATGAGCCGCACTAGGTCCCGGGCTGGGCAATGCTTGCTGTATATGCTTTTCTAGAAGCGGCTCATAAGTGGATGTACCGCCCGGTAATTTCGTTATGAGGTTCCGGATATAGAGTAAGTCGTCCTCAGGTGATGTACCCATTGCTAGACCCTGAGGACTTGAAGGAGTAACAGGCACGCGGGCAAGAACATCCACGACAGCCGAGACAATATCGTAGAGTTTTTCAGTCACTCCAATGCCGTGGATCTTGATACTGTCGATGGAAAGATCCCGTGTCGAAAGAGTGAGATCTTTGGCAACCACTAGTGGATATTGATACGTGAGACTGTGCTGATGGGCGTTTTCGCTCAAGTGGCCCAGTCGAAGGCGGAGTTTCCAGACAATCATGCGAAGCCAAAGCTGGGTGATTCTCAGATTTGCCTTTTGAGTCTCGTGCAGCTGTATATCTGGCTTGAGCGCCGTGTTGACTGCTGTTTCGACAAAGTCGAGAGATGAAAGAGGTGGTGTGATGGCAAATCGTTCCTGGTTGAGAAGCGCGACAAAGGATGTATCGATGGGACGGAAGAGAGCAGAGAGGCTCCAGAAACCAGATAGCGAAGGGTCATTCATGTCCAGTTCTGGTGTCTCGTCTGTTATTTGTAATGTGATTGGGCGGCGATATCGTATTGCGTGTGATCGCTCTGACACGACGAGCACCCAGAAGAGACGATGTGCCAGAGCCCTAGCAGAAGGGTCCATGTCTTCGAGCCTTAGCAGACAGAACAGAGTCGTTGCTTCGCGGAGGTATAGAAAGGTCTGACTGTGATGTGACAATCTTGCCTGGCATGCATAGAGAAAGAAGGCGAGGAGACATTGGTTAAGAGTTGGCTTTACGGTACGAGGAATCGACTGGTGAGCTGCGACGACATGGTCGACTATCATGGATCCGTACGTGGCATTATTCTCAGCGATAATGCCTTGAGACAGAAGATTCTCTGGCTCTTCTGTCTGAAGAAGCACCTGGGCGCTCATGGCGACCAGCACCGAGTACGCCTCGAGCCTCCATTCCGGCGAGGCCGCTGTCGATGTCGATCTGAGATGCAGGACATAGTCGCGTGTGAGGATGGGGATAGTGGGATAGAGTCGAGCAAAGAAGCGCTCAAGACAGTGGTCGATGACCTGACTGGGGACAAGCTCTGTCAGCTGGTGAAGAGCATCAACAGGGCCATTACGCGTCGTAGAGCCCGCGTACTGGACTAGACTGGGTGCTCCGGACTGCGCGATGCACTGGTCTCCAAAGCCAGCGTCCACACATCGTCTGCAAGGCCGATACTCGTTGCACCCGCGGCGGAGCGTCTTGCATCTCTGACAGGCTCTGGGTACCTGTGTGCGCTTGGCAGGGGGGATATCCCGACTATCGTCTGTCATGAGATAAGAGTGTCCGGATATGCACGGGAACTATGGTTGATAATCGCGCATATGGACTCGGGTCCCGCAGCGCCGGGAAGATATGGACAAGATGCCCAGCGAATGAGATGATAAACAGATAAGAGAAATACAAGAATCCTCACGCCTTGTGTACCACAGCAGCATAGGCCAAGGCCGAGGATGTTGACCTGTTGGTGCGGAGGCTGGTAGCGGTCACTGTAACATGAGATTTTGAGCCTGCGCCCCGCTTCGATCTAGTCCCAAATTGGACGGTCGATATCCCGAGTACGTAACCTGGGAACCAGCCATACTTGAATTTGACCTTGCTTTGCCTTGGCTATCTCACTATTTTCTGACAGCATCTCGATATTATGGGTTTCCGCCAATTGCACGAGTACTTTCTGCTGTGATTAGCTATCACTTCCTTCTTGGCCTTGATATCGTTACTATAAAAGATGTCCGGCCTGGACACGGACAGTCTGTCCCAGGCAGTTCTTCTCACATACAACCTCGACTCTTGGCAATAGCCAAGTGCTGACCGCTATCATGTCGCCCTCTCTTAAATCTCTCTTTGCTATTGCAACCCTCACAGGCTCAGCCCTCGCCTCGCCTCTCCCCACAACGCCCCAGCTCATCCCCAGAGCAGTCAATGACTTTGAATGCTTCAACGCTAGCCTTCCCAACATCACCATATTCGCTACTGGGGGCACAATCGCTGGTTCGGCAGGGTCAGCAGACCAAACAACGGGATACCAGGCCGGCACTGTTGGGATCGAGACGCTGATTGACGCTGTTCCCCAGCTATGCAACATCTCCAACGTCCGCGGCGTCCAGATCGCCAACGTTGACAGCGGTGACATCAATTCGACTATCCTCACCCACCTAAGCCACCAAGTGCAAGCGGACCTTGATAATCCTCACATCCAAGGCGTTGTCATCACCCATGGCACTGACACCCTCGAGGAGTCTTCATTCTTCCTCGATCTCACCATCCAGAGTGAGAAGCCTGTCGTTATGGTTGGCGCAATGAGACCTGCTACCGCTCTCAGCGCCGACGGCCCTATCAACCTTTTGTCTGCAGTCAGACTGGCTGGTAGCGAGAGCGCCAAGGGCCGAGGTACCATGATCGTGCTCAACGATAAGATTGCCTCTGCGCGGTATACCATCAAGACCAACGCCAATTCTCTCGACACTTTCAAGGCAGAGGATCAAGGTTACCTCGGTAGCTTCGAGAACATCCAACCTGTCTTCTGGTATCCCGCCACTCGACCTCTGGGTCATCACTACTTTAACATCAGCACGAGCTCAACTACCAAGGCGCTTCCTCAGGTTGACGTCCTCTACGGCCATCAAGAGGCTGATCCTGAGCTGTTCCAGGCTGCTATTGAGAGTGGTGCCGAGGGCATTGTACTGGCTGGTCTTGGCGCTGGAGGCTGGCCCGATGAGGCTGTTCAGGGAATTGAAAAGATACTCAACGGGACTGAAGTTCCTGTTATCGCCAGCCGTCGCACGGCATGGGGCTATGTCGAGGAGCGCAGCTTTGGTATTGGCGCTGGCTATCTAAATCCCGCCAAGGCTCGTATTCAGCTCCAGCTTGCTTTAGAGAAGAAGTTGTCGATGGAAGAGATCCGCGATATTTTTCAGTATGTTTGACTGTATTAGCGAGGTTTGATCGAACGGATGATGCATGAAATGAATTAAAAAGTTATTATTAAAACCATAACTCACCAGTAGTTAACTTATAGTCTATGTAAATACCGGAATATTGTGATTACATAAGTTTTGCAAGCGTATTTGCACGGGCCTAGCAGGTTGTGCCCATTCAACCAACCTCCTCTCATCACCCAAACACAAGAACATCACCATGTCGATGGAGCGTCAAACTATAGATATTCCGTCCACAAAAGACCAGCGGACGACTGAGCCAGTTTATTTCATTGACGAACGCACCAAGTCTGCACTCCAAGAACTGGAACCAGGTGACTTGCTGCAGGTGGTAAGTCGATCTCTTAGTCCTTTGTGACAGAGCAGAACTAAGTGACCCGTACAGATCATTGACTTTGAAGAGGACGAATTCCAGTTTGTTAGTTTGAATAGACAGGTTGTGCCTGACTCCGTTGCCTCAAACCTCAACGCTCCATCACCCAAGAACTTCGCCTTCTATAGTTACCCTGGATTCGGCGCTGTGGTTCTCATGTGGTCTCGAAACCCAGCCACGTCCTCGGCCAAACGTATTCGCACCCAGAATCGCTTGCGGAGGGATCTGACATGGTATGCCGAGAGTGCGGGCATCACAGCCGTTAATGTGGTAAGTACTTGACCTTGTATTTGCCAACGCATTCAGTCGTCTTATAAATTACAGCTTGAAGTGTCATCTTCAAAAGCAGCTACTGTTGAACGCTTTCAGGAAGTAATTGACTCGCGCGTGCTTTAAGGAGGGATGAGCAGGGGGAATCTATTGCCTCTATATATACCATAATTGTTAGAACTCAAAATGGCCCTTTGCCGTCTCGAAATACATCATCATACCAGGGAGTCTTCCCCTCCATTGTCTCTTTTGATGGACTGCAAATATTACTCCAGAGTGCATCCTGTAGAGCCCACTCGTTTGCTTGCTCTTCTTTGACAAATAGCCTGGGCATTCTAGGGTACCTCGTGGAGCCGTAGCCCCAGACATGTAAACTATCGTTGCCTGTCGGGAGGCTTGCCAAAAGACCTGACTCATGTGTATATACAGCTAGGTCTAAGAGCATTCGCAGGAAAGGAAAATACCACATCTTATCCCACCAAGTGACTCGCTGGTCTTTCAAATCCCTCCTCGGAAGACTGTGTTGAAGTGCCACAGGAACTGACGCCGTCCGCAAGTCGGTGTACAAGGACAGGTTTCCCCAGCCATAATTTGATTGGCTGAACTTATCACCAAGCATGGCAAGGGGATTGCCCAATCTTGCGACATCTTTCGGAATCTGAATGCGTGGTGGTGAAATACCCCGTCGACCTGATTCTTTCTTGACAGCTTCGTTGTCTGCCAAGGGGATGAAAGAGCCGTCCGACTGTGCATATGCCGTAGGGTGGAAAAGCTCTTGGGTGTAGTCGAGGCCGACGTGGTACTCGAATTTGCCTCCGGCTACTGTTGTCTTTGGCGAGTATAGTCCGCTTGTCGCTCGACGCGAGGCTTCTTGTTCCCCGAATATCTGAGTAAAGGCCCCTTCATCCCCGGTAAACTGCTGGTCAAGGGCCTTCACGTGACGAAGGAAACGTCGCATGTCACTGACAGGCCCCATGAAGCTACCGCCGTTAATGTACTTGGGACGTATAAACTTCCTCCCCATGAATCGATAATCCGTGAATCGGCCGTATATGTTCGCCGGCAGGGGGCTTTCTGGCAGGTTGTCGCAAAGTGGGCTAGATGCCACGTCCTTCGACAGTGCACATATCTTTTGTGCTGGAGCTATAATTGTTTGCCGTGGTGAATCAGGAGTAAGGGTGTCATAGAGTTGGTCTACACGGTTGTTTGCTCGTGCGTTGATCCCGAAGTATCGCTGGAGGAGAATACTAGGTGGTAGCTGTAACCAAACACTTTCTGCGTCCAACACCAGGACAATGTCGTTCTCATCCAGGCAGTCGCTTGGATTAGCATTTACTGCCCAGTCCAGGAAGTTGAGTGTGCTTGATATCTTGTTTGTCTGGGCTGCTCTGCTCACAAGAACAGGCGCTGGATAACCTAGAACCATAGCGCCTGTGATAACTTTGCAGAGCTCGGGGCTCGGCCCATCCACAGCGAGGATAACAGCAAGCTTTCGGTTTCCTGTCCATCCTTCCGGTATGGTTATGTTTTAGTCCTGTTGTGCTATGGAGTCTGGATAGTACTGATCCGCTTGGTCGTTGAAAAGCTGTGGCTCGCTCAAAGGTTAGCCAAGTCGAATTGTTGGATAGTCATCTTGTTCACCGATTCTTAACAACTTGGACAAGGTAAGCAGGTACTAACAAAATGGAACATGACAAGCAATGGTAAAGCTAGTAGAAAAAGCAATCTTCTTCTCCCTCTTCGCGCTCCAGTAAGGCTCAATGATTGCATCAGTGGCATTGCCAGATTCAAGGCTCTGAGACGCTTGCTGGAAGTAAATTGACAAGTAGCTGGTATGTTTTCTTGACTGATTACTGGAAATGGTTTGAAAGTAGAGAGTTGCTACATGTCGAACAACATTACATTCTGGAACCTCGTATTTTGCCAATTTCTGGCAAGAACTTTTGCAACTTCATGGGTCGGACCAACAAGCAACAACCAACACTTCAAGACGGCATTTGATATATCACCCGGTGCGTCAATCCGGACCTTTGGACCATACCAATCCGATTGGTCTAAATGATTGACTATGGGCCACAAGCTTGCATTTCCACCAATTACCCTGGCACGGACTTCGCCAGTGTCTTGTGGACCTCGAGTACAGGGATTGCGGAGAGTTCATGGAGGTCTTCTGTATTATGATTGACGGTGAATTGGACCGGCTTCCATAGGAGCATGGCTACCTTTAAGCGAGTGTATGACCAGAATCGTCTGTTCCGATGAATCCCATAGTATCGTGACTTATTCTAAGATACTTATCCCTTAAGAAATGTACCGGCAGGATGGAAATATCCATCCAAGCTATTTGCTGTAGAAGTACAGCTAGGCGTCTTGGCGTCAACATAATACAGCATAAATATACTTATTCCTTGTGCTGAAACCTTAAAGAAGGTATTGTGGTCAGCAAGTGGTACTTTGCCTTGGACTCCTATAATACCGTCCTAACAGGCGGTAGTAATGGCATGAATAAGCATATTCCGTTAGTTCAACTTAAAACGACCCTTGATGCTTGTATTCTATCTGCTCGGAACTCGCGGCACAGTACATACCAGTGCCTCCCAACCCAAGGCTTACCGGGGACTGAACACCGACTACATGATCTGATCACAGCATGCTCTCGTCTATTGACTCCCACAGCGGGGAAAGAATGTAAAGGTAACAGGGGATGAAAGTTTAATTGTGGAAGCCATATGCCTTTTGCAGCCACTGTCACTAGCCAACTTCGTAAATGCTGCGACCATTCGCTTTCTCTTAACATCTATAGCCGTAACCCCGACGCCGGCAACGCTAGTGTTCTTTTCAAGATAAAGTGTACTTCGTCTATCGGGAAGAAGAAGTATGGAGGCAGCAAGAGTTGGTGCCGGATGAACTGTGGAAAGACCTACAAGGAGGTTGGATAGGGTCAGTGGTGCTGGGTGGCCAAGAATGGAGGATGTCTTCACTCATACTTCACTTCGCTAGCTTTATGTTTTAGCTTGGCCACATTTAACAATAACACACTCCTTGCGACCTTTATAGAAAGAAATGGTTACCTAAGACTGAAATGTGCCATCAGCCTGACGAGACAAAACTCCTCGGAAGGAAAGGAATGGTATACCAACTGGGGCTTGGGTCCAACAGCATGGGGGCCAAAATACCATTCCATCCCGGTCTGAATGACTATTGCTTCACACTGAGATATGGAACATGCAGTATGCAAAAATTCAACCGAAAGTTGTCATCGCCAGCTGGTATGGAGGTGAACAATTATCTGGAACCTGGTGCAAAACCTCACAGTTCTACTGGCAGTCTCCTGATGTTATCACTATCTTATGTTTATAAGGTCTCTTTGCAATAGCTTTAATCTCTTGTACTTGATTTTGTGTTTTATAGCTTAATTGATATCTAAATCCTTGCTATATAAGACTCGAGGGTAGGTATATTGGAATCGCGCATCGGACTATTATAAGTGCGGAGGCGGCGGCATCTCCCAGCACTCCTCATGTCACTGCCTTGCTGCAACCCATTTGGGATATTTTTCATACCGCACAATGACGCCCGTTTCACTCCTTAGCTGCCCCAAAGAGCTGCAGCTTTCCGTTCTTGAACTCTCCTCCCCCGCAGACTTGGCACAATTATCGGTAGTGAGTCGGGGTATGCACGGGCTGGTTACGCCTTTCTTATACTCCAAGATCGGTTTCATCTGGACTTTAGAGCGCCATCCGCCAATCACACAACTGCTCAGAACGCTCCTCGAAAGGCCTGATCTCTGCGACTATGTCCACGTCCTTGACCTCGGCGGCGTAGGATTTACCAAGGAATGGGAAGACATGGAGGAAGATGAAGTAATAGTGGAGCCCGACGCACTGCCCAACGTTACTACGCTTCCCATCGACAAACTAAGCAGAGCTATTCAAGATATAGGAATGTCAAAGGATATGGCCGAAATTTGGACAAATAGCATTCGCTCAGGCAATGCTGACGCAGTCGTTTCTGTCCTGGTTTCCCTGCTACCGAATCTGCAACGTTTGTCTCTGACTGCCAATTGGACCAATGAGACGCGCTTTTTGGGCATCATGATCCGATATCTTCTCTTTGATACACACAGGGAACATTATAAATATGCCAGGTCGAGATTGGCTTCCTTAGAATACGTCTCCATGGCACCGATGGTAGACGAAGAAAACCATCTCGATCCAGAAAACACTGCCGATACTCTGAGTTTATTATATCTACCTAATATCAAGCAACTGTCTGTGTCGATAGACAACCCGACTCACTTCTCCTGGCCTGGCTCTTCGCCACCAAACCCAACATCCCTCTCGGCATTGGAGTTGTTCAGCATTCTCTCGGATGTCACTAGCTTTCTGCCTTGTGGGCACCGCTCATGTTGCAATTGCCAACCACATGCCTCTGTTTGCTGTAAGCGCTTTGCCCACTCGAATACCAATTTACATGGCACAAGACACTTTGAAGGAGTCATGGGAGCCTAGCCGTTGTAGATCTTTTAGTGAGGCGAAGGGATAGTCTAATAATAATTCACAGGGTGATGGAGACATCCGACCCTCCACTGTTACGAAACTAATATGTAGATCTCAAAGTATGAATGAGAAGGCAGCCGAGAAGCAGGTAGCCAGTCTGGAGTTGTCCAGGAAGAGTGCAACATTGTGGGCTGAAGCCAAGTTGTAGTAGTTAATGTATAAGCCTATCTGTTCGGCGTTCAACAAGACCTACACCAACAACCATATCAAGACTCCATCTCCATCACTTGGTGTCTCACTAGAAATTCGCAATCATGTTCTGTCTCCTTTACTACATTCATTTTCTGCTTATCCTAGGTCTCACTCCTATAGCGGCCCACGCCTTTCCAGGTCAGCTAGGGTTCATGTCTATGAACAACCTCATTGCTCGGGACACAAACAACTTCTTCAACCCTGATGATCTCACGTTCATTAAGACGCTCGCTGCTATTGGCGATTCATATTCTGCCGGAATAGGAGCTGGGGCTGGTTTGCATGGAGATGGCGGTAAGTTGTCAAATATCCGTCGAAAGGTGTTGAAATTCTTGAGCTAATCATGCATCCGTTTTATCAAGACGAGAACTGTCGGCGATACGACCACTCCTATCCATATCTGATCAACAAAGATGAAAGGCTCGGCGATTCCACAAATAGGAAGTTCCAGTTCAAGTCTTGCTCCGACGCAGTGATCAAGAATGTCGTGGAAGATCAGATTCCCTCGATCGATCCCGACCAGCGGGTTATTCTGCTCTCTGCAGGTACGTCTCACACCTAAGCACTGGATATTTCATTTACAAGTTTCCCTAGGAGGCAATAATGCTGAGCTGGTCAACATCTTGAATCAATGTGTCTTCCAGTGGTTTGCCTTAAACAAAGGGAACTCCATTGCAGGCAAAATCGCAGAATTGCTCAGCGAGCCCTGGGCCAAGGGCTGGGACTGGGAAGCCTCGTCTCGTGGATGCCTGGGGCAACTTCAGGTCTCAAAAGATATCATTAATGGGAATGACTTCTCCGCGAGCCTCGATGGAGTGATCAGTGCTGCCAAGAAGAAGCTATCTTCAGAGTATGTCTTACTGTCTACCATTTATCCAAAACGAAACTAATCTCGGCGACTCGCAGTGGCATGATCTACTATACAGGGTAATTCTTTCCGATATGAGAATCTTTCAGACACTGCTAATGCTGCACTCAGCTACGCCAAGTTCTTCAGCACAGACTACCCCTCGGCTTGCGATAAAGTTACATGGTCAACATGGGTGTTTGTAAGTCCAGATCCTAACAGTGAGTCGAATTTTTTAATAACCCAGTGTTAGAAACTATACAACATCTGGCAGCCCGCTGCATGTCTCGAGTCATTACGCCGCAGAGAGATGAACAGACTGGTAGATCTTATGAATGAAAAGATAGTAAATCCAGTCTAACATCCTTGAGGATTTCCAAAGTCTAACGTGGAGTCAACAGGAAGCAGCTGTCAAACGAGCTGGCGACAAGGCCACTTTTGTCAACTACGATGACTATGTCGGTCACTTCAAGGGACGTTATTGCGAAGACGGCGTTGATGAATCATCAGTCGAAAGTAACACAATGTAGGGTTCCCATACTGCACCAGACACTTAACTAACTCTCGCAGGCCAGAGCTGATGTTCTATGAGCTTGACAGTTTGGATCCTTGGGGACACAAGCCTTGCAAGCGAAGTTCAGTCGAGCACCAGAATGGCTCTTTTTCTGCTGACATGAACACTCTGGCTCGAGCAACCGAGTTTCTCGCCAAGGATGTCCAGTTCAGACAAGAGAACCTGATTGATAACAGCACTGAGGAAGATGAGACAGTACAAGGGCTTCAGCTGGCGTCTGAAGGGGCCACTGAGGATGTTCCAAACTTGCTACCTGATGGGTGAGAAAGGAGCCCGAACCCGTGCCAACGACTTGTGCGTATGCTGACTTTATGATTATAGATATGGACGCGTTTTTCACCCACAAATCTTGCTTCACGAGCTCATTGCAAATCTCGTGCTTTTCCACGTCTCCAATCGTCGGATGGAGGAAAATAACCTGACACCATACCCGTTGTTGGATACTTCTGTGGCTTCGTGCCCAATCCATCCATCCAACGGTAAGGTCGTTCTTGAATACAAGGAAGTCAAAGCTGGAGAATCAGTGAAAAAAGGTACCGAGCTTCGCATCTTGCCAGTTGGTGATTCTATCACAGTCGGCTATCTGAGCGATAGAAACGGCGGTGACGGAAACGGCTATCGGGGTCAACTGAAGAAGGACTTGTCAGGTAAGTTCATGTTTCCGTTCAAAGTTTTGGGTGAGTCAGACTGACAAGAGAATAAGGGGATAAAGTTGTTTTTGCTGGGACAGAGTCGTCGGGCACGATGAGCAACGGTAACTATGTACGACAGCCTAGCATCCTTCACGAGCTTAACTAACTATAAACACAGGCAGCATGGTCCGGGAAGACGATCCAGTACATCTCGGATCACGTAGGGCCATCACTCAAGGAGCGTCCTAATATCATTCTCCTCGCCGCCGGAACCAACGATATGAATCCAAATCACGGAATTTCCAAGGAGGGTAACGACACAAAAGGAGCTGCCGATCGCTTGGGCAAACTCATCGACAAGATGACCAAGGAATGTCCTGACGCAACAATCCTAGTCGCCATGATCGTCAATACTTGTGACGAAAAGCAGTCCCCCGCCACGAAGGAGTTCCAGAAGCTTATCCCTGGTGTGGTCAAGTCACGGCACGACGACGGTGAACAAGTTTTGGCTGTGGACTTTACCACTTTCAAGACGGGCGATCTTCAAGACTGCATTCATCCCACCAACGCCGGGTACAAGATCATGGGAGATTACTGGTATAGCTTCATCCACCAGATCCCTAGCAGCTGGATCAAGAAGCCCGTTGGACCCGATCCTGATGACGGTGGAGATTCTAACAATGGTGGCATTGACAATAATATTCCTGCCCCTGACTGGGGCAAGAGTCCTGTTCAGGTCACTTCCAAGAAAGCGGTTGCAGATGCTGCTGAATATGCCACAGGCGGGCATGACAAGCCTATGGTCTGCAACGGGAACCCTTGGTACAAAGCGACAGGGAAGATTGCCCTTGGTAACGTTGGCAAAAATGGAGATTGGAAGTACCACAAGAACTGGGTTTCTAAGGGCCAGAGTGCAGAAGGACTTGGCTTGGATAACCGCTACGTCCGTTTGCACGACATGAACGGAGACGGAAAAGCAGGTAAGTTCGAAAGCCATCATGTTTTATCTTGAGCTGATGTCTTGGGCTAGACTACGTTTGGATCCATCCTGAGACTGGAGAGATTCGATGCTGGCTCAACAATCTTCCTAAACCTTGGTCACCTGCTGGAACCAATCATAGCATCATCGGAAGTGGTTTAGGTCCTGCAGAGACCATCTACTTAGCAGTAAGCTGTCTGATTAGCGCCAGTCTCGAATAGAACTGACTCTTCCGCAGGACATGAATGGTGATGGGGTAGGTTGCGAACTGCTGTTGATGGACTATTGCTGACACAAACGATAGCTGGATGATTACTTGGTAGTGAATCCAGGCACTGGTTCTGTACGCGTGTGGTGGAACTTTGGCCCTGACGACAGCTGGGATAACGGATGGAAATTTATCCCTGGTGGTGAGATTGCCTCTGGTGTTCCACATGCCAACCTCGAAACGCTCCGGTTTCCAGACATCAATGGTGATGGGCGGGCCGACTATGTGTATATCGGTGAGGGAGGTTCTTTGAAACACCATATGAACACCGGATCGGTAGGAGGAAGAGACGTGCTTTTCCATGCTATGGGTGGCATTGCTACCGGGGCTGTTAGTGATATGTCGAAGCTGGTATTTGCTGACGTGAGTTAAAACCGTTTCGAAGAGAAGTATGGGTGCTAACATTGCCATCTTGTCTAGATGAACGGAGATGGTCGAGACGGTAGGTACTCACAAACCAAAAGCTCGTCACACAAACTAATCTGTGGATAGACTATCTGATATGGGACGATGATGGTGGCCTAACTGGCTTTCTGAACCAGCCTACGAATAATGAGGGAGTCCCTCTCTTTGTCAATCAGGGCCCTGCAAAAACGATCGCTAACGGAATAAAGAAGAAGCCGAGCACAATTCGGCTGGCAGATATGGATGGCAATGGAAAAGATGACTATGTTTATGTCGGTGACCACGGTGCGCTCTCTGTGTGGTATAACCGAGGGACCGTCGATGATTCCATGGTGATTGACGGTCTGCGTTTTGCAGATATCGATGGTGATGGAGTGAGTTGCTCACTTCGTACAGGCGTGGAGCGTTTACTAACAGATGCATTGCAGGTAGATGACTATGTCTGGCTTGATCCCAAGACAGGTGCCGCAACAGTCTAGTAAGTCTTGTTCCCATGTTTTGGCAGAGCAATCTAACATGGCTTTCAGTCTCAACGCAGGAGTCAACGATGCAGATTCTCTTGGATGGTCCTGGACACCGCTAAACGGCGGCAGGCCTATTGCCGAGGGAGCAGCACCGGCTAATCAGGTGGTGTTTGGTGATATTGACGGGTCAGTATTCATATCTCTTCCAGCTTGAATACCTATGACTGACCGAACAAAGCGACGGACTTGATGACTACTTGGACTTGAATGCTGAGACTGGTTCTCTCAAAGCCTACTTGAATCTCGGTGGGGAGTTTGACTGGAAGTTCCGGGCTGTAGATCAGATCGCCTCGGGACTTGGTCGGAAACTGAGTACGAATTGCTGACATTGACGGTGATGGAGTAAGCCAAGTGAATTCAACTGCAACTCATAACTATCCTACTGACAGAGTGTCCAGCGCGATGACTATATCTATCTCAAGGATAACGGAGGAACCACCATCTACCGCAACGTCTACAGCCCCGACATCAGGCCGTACAAGTATGAGCCGATGCCAGACGCAGATGCTGCCGGCATCAACCAGTCACCTGACGAGATTGACTTTGTTGACATCAACGGCGATGGAAGAGCCGACTACGTCTGGACTCGACGACTAGACGGCGGTGTCAAGGTCTGGTACAACGACTATCCCAGCAAACCAACCTGGCGAGAGGCCGGTGAAATCGCCGGTGGTGTCGGAACATCTGGCGCCAACATCCGATACGCAAAATTGCAATCAACCAGCCGGTATGACTACGTTGCCGTGGATCCCAAGAGCGGAGCTATTGGAGCGTGGCTCAATGGATGCGGTGATTTCGACAAGTCAAAGAAGAAGCATAGAATTACCATCATCAAAGCTTCAGGCATTTGGAGAGCCATCGAAAACCCGGTAGATGCAAAGGTGCCTCCCGACTACTGCCAAGTATCTACATTTCGAGGTTCCCAAAATCTACCGCATGAACCTGACGATGCAGAATACCCATTCGGCATGACCAACTTGGACAAGCTTTATGGGCACGAATGCTTTTATCTCGGAGGTTCATACCGGGTGGGCAAGGTGGTCTGTGGTGGTGTTTCTGGCATCCGTTGTTACAAGGATAAGAATCATGGGAAGAGACGGACATGTCGGAATTGGTCGTATAAGCATTCGCTCTATTGTGAATGGTAACCTTTTCTGTCTGGTCTAAATCCACATCATCAGGAGCGCAATCGCATGCCATGGCATCATGGCGGTATAGAACTTGTTGGAACTGGATTCGATATCAGACTCGGCAAGCATCGAAATGCCAGTACTAGCTGTAGCGGCTGTTGTAGAACAGGTAGCAGTGGCTGTTGTCGTGGAAGATGGAGGTATCCAGGTTCTGCCGGGTAGATTCGTGAAAGTATTGAAATTCTGATACGGAACCATGCAATAGCTGTACTTGTCCTCGAAAGCACAGTCGGGGGAAGATGTGTCCAGAGAAGGGTTCCTGGATAGGTACATGTCAGTAGATGCGTTATACTACGAGTTTGGTGTCATGGTCCTTACAAATCCTGCGGTTGATCGAGGGACTTGTTCCACACCATGGCTATACGAGCACATGACGAGAAGCTAGAGCCTTTGGCCATCCGCAGCTCCGTGCCGTCCATTGTTATCCAGCAGTGCTCCCTTGTGCCATCTGCTCTAGGTAGAGAAGCAGTTATCTCCGTGATGGGAGGCGGAGTGAAGGCGGCTTTGGGCAAGTCCTCAAATTTGATTAAACCATCGTTGCTGGTGGGATCAGCTTTGTCCGACCTGGCCGCGATGACCAGACTGGAAAGAATAAATAGCCACTTCATGACTGTTGGAACTCTGTTTCGATAAAGCGAGGGGGAGAGTTGTCAAGTTTTGAAACATGGAAAGAAAGAGAGAGCTAGGATATCAAGAAGAAGCGGAGACATGGTTAAGGCATGGACGAAAAGAGCAACTCGAATGTCATTTTGGCCTTTAGCGTCGGCGGTTGGAAATTGCAAGTCTTGCTCAATTCTAAATTCAGTTCAAGTCTGTCTTGGCAGTTGTTGGTTGAAACGTTTCAGGCTCCGAGTCTCAGCTATAGACCAGCGACCGATTAAAGTGAGTGGCCATATCTAGGCCATCGCAGTGATTGATACAGTATCTTGATAATATTATAGATGATCTGCAGAAGTATTGATTTAAAGATAAACCATCTCTGTTATAGGGCTGGATAGGAGAGGTGCTTTCTAAACCCGCTTGTAGATCCAGGCACCTCTTTTTTGGTTGGTTGAAGCCAATTCACGATCTAAGCTATCCCATGACATCAAAGCCTGTCTGCCACCACTGTGGTCCTGGAAATGGATCTTGTTGGATACTATATTGTCCTTGGGTGCTGCACAATCGTCGGGGACACCATTTGGCTGTCTCTCTGGCAGAGTTAGGGGCCTAGGTGGTCGGTCAGTGAGTCAATCGATGTCTACCCTACTCAAAGGCAACTCTTTGTAAACGTAAACACGACTACATGGCATTTTTCCTAGTCCGTGTGGTACAGACCAAGGAGAAATGAAACCCCTATTATTGACATTCTTGATCTTGGGGCTCAAGCCTCGCAAGTCATCGACCAGGCTTAACCCTAAGTGATACCCGGGTACAACGGCTAATAGATGGCCGACTTCAGCTGCCTACCCTTGTCATGTCCAGTTATATAGCCGCCATAGCACAGCACAGCACATCACTTCTTCTCGCGGATACCGCCCGGTCGGTTACGAACTTAATGATTCCATAGGCCATAAGCCACGCAATTGGCACTCTAGCTTTGGTAGCCACGAGTTACTGACCAGTTCTTAAATGAACAAGTCTTTCAATCGACCCTTTGCCTACTTCCAACAACTACATACTCAGTTTCGAACCGTCACAACGACTACGCCATGACAGTCGCCAATTCACGTCCCCGTAGATGGTGGCACGATCCATTCGCGGTTGTCCAGACCAACCTCCGCGAGATCGACGCAGGAATGGACGTTGAAGCCGTGGCCAACTGGGTCAGCGAGTTTGGCGCAACGGCCTGGCTCTGCGGAGTAGGTGGCATTCAAGCTCAATACCCAACCGACCTCACATTCCATGCACGCAATCCGCACCTGGCAGAGAGAGGCTCAGGTGATCTTGTTGGCGATGCTATTGCCGCAGCGCATAGCCGAGGTCTGAAGTTTCTCGCCCGAATGGATTTCTCAAAGATCGCTCCTCATGTGGCGGCTGAGCATCCCGAGTGGTGCTACATGTCTCCTACGGGGAATCTCCAGGAACACACCGGCGGACTCATCTCAGTCTGTCCCTCAGGTGGCTACTACCAAGAGCGAATCTTTGACATTCTGGAAGAGGTGACGGCTCGATACAAGATTGATGGCATGTTCTTTAACTGGGCAACCATGAACGAAGAAGACTACTTCAAAGTATACCACGGGGTCTGCCACTGCGTCAACTGTCAGTCACTATGGCTTGTCTTTGCAGGAGGCCTTGAATTACCTAATGGCCCGGAAGATGCCAATTACGGAATTTGGCTCGTGTTCAGTAGGAAGATCATTGACGACATTACTGAGAGGATACGCTCGTTCATCACTTCCAGGCTCCCTGGCGCCGCTCTTATCCGAGGAAAGACAGCCGATGTCATTTACCAAGAGTCGAACAATGAAATTGGTCGAGAATTCTGGCCTCACACCGTTTCTGAGAATGTCAACTCGTGGATAGCTTACCGACCCGAGGTGCCTGTAATGGCCAACTCGACATGCTTCATCGACATGCGGTACCGAATGGCAGGTGAAGAACCAGCTCACTACGCCCAATGGCTGGTTCAGTGTATCTCTCGTGGTGGTACGCCCTCTACATATATGATGGGAATTCCAGGAAAGATCCCGTATCCCTGCCTGGACATTGCAAGAGACATCACCAAGTTCCATCAGCGAAACCAAGATGCATACCGCAGCTTTACTCCCTGTGCTGTCACTGGGCTTGTGCGACCAGACCGTGGCTTCATGGGAAGCCGTGACTACAAAGAAGCCCTATCTGAGTTCCGTGGACTATACTCTATGCTACAAGAAATGCATGTCCCTTTCGATGTTGTCGCTATGGAGCATTTACCCGGCATGCAAGACAACAGGAGTCTTGATCGGTACAAGAATCTCATCCTTCCCGACCTTGGTGCTCTACCCATAGAGTGCGCCGCCATCTTCGATGGATGGGTCGAGAGAGTAGGCGGTATCCTGCTTGCGACCGGGTCAACTGGCCAAGGAGACGCAGGGTCCATCCAGCTCAAGTGTCTTCCTGTCAGGCGACGCCGCGCTGCCGTGAACGAGGGCAAGTTTATGTGGTCATCCTATATCTCTCCTGGACAGAAGAAGAAGGGGATACACTACTATGACGGTCCCGTAGTTCCTCTCATCGGAGCTGCGTACTACTTTGACTGGAAGGAGGATAGCATCAGGGAACACAAAATACTCGCCCGTGCACCCTTTGCTCCCCCAGAAAAGGCGTACGGTAACATCGAGATCGATCAGCCGGGTTTCGGTACGGCGCAATACGGCTCCGGCAAGGGTATTGTCATTCCATTCACGGTTGGCCGGGGCTATCGCGAGACCGGTCTGAGTTGCCAGCGGGACTTCTTCATGCGAGTCTTTAGGAAGAACGCCGGGCAGGAGAGGCTTTTGTTCAATCTTGCAGAGCAGGTTGAAGTCACCATACACCGGTCTAATGGCAAGGTGGTGGTGCATCTTGTCAATATATCGGGCGCTCGCAGACTCAACTTTGGCAGTCATGTACCGATTGAGAATGGATCAATACAAGTTTTGGGCGATTCCAATGGTGTATCTGCGCGGGCTTTGAGATCTGGTCAAGAACTTTCAGTGGTTGCTGGCAAGATCAGCTTACCAACACTGGATCTGTTCGAGGTCGTGATCCTTGAGGGTCTGGAGGAGAGGCAGGTGAATGGTACTATGAGTTCAGTTAACGAATTGAATGGGAAGCAGGAAAATGGTGTCGTACATTCATTGAACGGGTTCCATGGAGAAGAGAGTAACAACACACTCAATGAACGGGCTTGATTGTGAACAGAATGGGAATAGAGTCACGCATTCACACATGGATGAGGAATAGAGTTGAGCAGCTTTCTCTGCTGAACCATGCTATGAACAATATTTCTTTGGTATCTCATGCTAGTAACGACTACTTTTTAGCATGAATAACTATAACGAGACTTTCATTCCTTATCATATTATCATATTATCAAGTCTCATCTTTTTGCTTTCTTATCCGAGGCATAGTTTCTAGCATCTCGGGGAACTTTAAAACGAATGAGTTTCTATACGCGGAGCAGACCAGTTCCAATATCAGTGGTGTAATAATAGCACAGACTACTCCGCAAATGCCAAGCCCACCCACTCTGGCCCATACCCCGGCTATAAAGACCATTAGACCTTTCGGCCCCAACGGCAAATAAATGGCAGCCACCCACTCAAAACACCCTCACTCATCGGCCCGTTTCCAACAGTACAGTGGCTTCTGTCATGGATATCGAGGGTTAAAAGCCATCCGCTAAAGATCCATTCCTGACCCAATTCCAGCACCCCCATCCCCTGTACTGCAACCATGTCACGGCTAGGACAGGGCCAAGTCGTCTTATGCACCCTCCGGTGGCAGCCACACGAGATCGACGCCCTCCGCGAGGCTTTTGAACCCGCTGAGCTGATTCACTGCGATGCTGGTGACCAAGAGGCCGTAAGCCGCGTCCTCGAGCGTGCCCAAGCCGCTGTCTTGATCACTGATATCTTCCCAAGCATGCTGGTCAACGCACCGAATCTGGCTTGGGTTCACTGTGATCATGCCGGGCTTAACAAATCTGCTCGACCAGAAGTCTTTGACCGCGGTCTCATCGTCACCAGCTCCGCAGGTCGCTCGGCGCCAGCACTGGCTCAGCATGCATTTTATTTTGCGCTTTCGTTAAGATACGACTCCAAGAGTTTAATTCAGCGTCAGAATGAGCGCGAATGGCATCAAGATCGTGAGCCGCTGCGTCTTCGCGGCGCTCTTTGGGGCCAGCGCTTGGGCATCCTGGGCTTTGGAAATACAGGCAAAGAGATGGCCCAGCTAGGTCGAGCCTTTGGCATGCATGTTACGGTCCTTCGGCGAAAGAATCAGTCTGAGGTGCCCGCATGCGTAGACACAATGCTTAGCACTGACGCTGGAGATAGTGTCGAGGGGCTTCTTGGATGCGATGTTGTGATGCTCGCGGCTGGTCTTACCGATCAGACACACCACTTGTTTGGAGCCGCTGAGTTCAACAAGATGAAGCCTACTTCATTCATCATCAACATGGGCAGGGGCTCTCTGATTGACGAGGCTGCTCTGGTAGCTGCTCTTGAGGCCGGCGATATTGGAGGTGCTGGGCTAGATGTCTTCGAGGTCGAGCCTCTTCCTGAACAATCCCCTCTCTGGCACTTGCCCAATGCGCTTATTACCCCTCACACGACACCAGGAATGCCTGATCGCGAGGCTCGGTCTCTGCAGATCATCCGGGAGAACATTGAGCGGTTTAGAAATAACCAACCACTGCTCAACACACTTACGCGGGATGATCTTTACACCAAGAAGTAGAGATAGAAGAATGGTCTTTAGCTATATAACCTTGGTAAAGCATTTATTATAAATACCAATACAAAACAATGCCAATCGGTGGTCCATCTCCGGTCACCTTCACGATGACGATGCTATCTCCAGAAGCCGACCAATTGTTTGAAACAGAGCCTGTCGATACTCCTCCCGGGCCCTTGGCACCTGGTTAACGTTTCCACTGGCGTTAGATGCCGTTTCAACGGGTGAATGCTCGTTCCACTGCTGTAAAGTAGGCTGAATTCCAAACTGTGCTGATCCGCTGTTAGCACCGCCTGGCACCAAATTGGCGTATTCACCCATCGGCCTATTGGACACGGATTCGCCATAGAACCCCAAGTATTGCTGAACCAAAGGTAGTGTGTCTGTCTGTGACAAATGAGGGTACGCTTCTTGCTGATGACTGATATTACTGAAGGAACCAGTCAACCCTTCCCCCAGCAGAGTCTGGAATTCCGACATGAGATCATTTGAGTTGAAGAGAGGTGTCTGAGGACTCAGCATAGTAGGCACACATGGAAAGTCCCATGAAGTATCGAGGCTAAAGATATCAGCTGGGTTGTCCTGAGGAGCTGCCGTAGGACAGAACTCTTGCTGAGGTGCGGATGATGGGCCTTGGGATACTGGAAGTACCATGTTTATTCCGTAATCTTTAGTAATTGTCTGCTGTGCCGGGTGATGAGCCTTAGTTGTCTCCATTTGATACTCTTCAGTTTGTGCAACAGGCTCTTGGCTTTCGACTTGTATCGTTTCATTCTGCCAACCAGTCTCCAAGCCGTGCTCTGGCGGTTCTGAAATTGCATCTGGGCCGGAATTTGAGCCCAGATCTTGTCCTGTATACGCATGTACTATTTCGGTCTGATCCATGGCTGCTGGTGCATCGTTTCCTTCTAGGCTGGTTTGCTGTTGCGGTTGGCTAACCTCTCGAGTTGGACCTCTATCGCTATTGTCTTGGGGCATCTCTTCTGGAGCCTTAGCTGATGCCATGGATGCTCTAGATCGACCGTGGTTCGTGCTACCGATCCAATCAGTACAAGCTGCTCGGGGATGAAAGGCTTGATAGAAACAGTCAAGACAGTGACAGAGGCACCTACCAAAGCATTGCCAATAGTTGATTGCCTGCATTCCGTATAAAGGTCGGCATGTATCGCTTCCCAGGACGACCAGCCATTCGAAGAGCAAGTCGAAGCACGAGATCACGTCTATCACTAAGACGCAGAATGAGCGCTCCGGCGAAAGGAAATATGCTAGCCCGGTGTGTCATGTGCGTTCCATGAGGAGCGTCAAGGGCTTCCTCAAAGATACGCGTCGATATACGCAGGATGTGCTTCTTATAGACTCCTTGGTCTTCATTTTGGGGTAGACGCTTGATGATTCGAGCCAAGAGTAGAAGCTGACAGCTCAATCCGTCATGGAGAAGATGCCAACGCGTATCAGGCGATGAGTTGCCAGAACACCACTTCGCAATCCATTTCTCGGTGTGGTTCATGACCCAGGCGAAATCTGCCTCTAGTTGCCAGGCAGCTGATGAGACTGTCGGCGGGGCAAGGTCAAGTCGTCGTCGAGCTTCCTTCTGGAACAGGAGTCAGCTTGTTTGGAAAGGATATAGATGGTGGGGATTCATACTTGGAAGAGATAAAGATGATATAACGCTGGCAGGCTGGACGATGGGTGGCCAGCCCCAAGCGCAGAAATGACATCTATATCAGCTTCCCCAAGTTCAAAATACGACATGTCCAACGGAACTCGGCCTGAGAAGGTATAAAAACTTGAAAAGATCAGCCTTGGGGGCATTATGATGTTGAGGAGGAATACATCTCTCACCGATATTCGTTCAGTATCATGAATGCCCGTGTACGCAAGACATTCCAACGATGATCTTTGGCTGATTGATCAAGCGAACTATCAGAGGGACTGTGGACAGCAGATGACGATAAGCCTATCTCAGCTGCCATACGCGGAATCATTGCCGAGCGAAGCCATCTTTGTTCGTCCAGTCGTGTCCTCGAAGCTCCGCCAAAGCGAGTTAATAGCTGCATAGGTCTATAAGCATAGATGTACCATGGTATGAGGTTATGCAGGAATTGTGTCTCACAATTTGCGCCTGGACGATTTCCAAAGAACGTGCACCTGTCGAGTATACTACCATGCTTAGCTTTTCTACATGAGCACTTAGTTTCAAGGCCTCGGCGACCTGGTCGCTGCCGGCATCAGGCAAAGTCGCCAGAGCAATGGACCCCAGTGTCAGAATTGCCGTCGTGAGAAGGGAAGACTGTTGTTGAACAAACTCGAGTTTGTGAATATCCGGATCGAGCATGGCCCATTGAGGATGAATCATTTTGAAGAATCTGAACTTGGTAAGAATGTGGTCAACTCTCATCACAGATGCGGTTGCAACTCACACCTCAAACAACGCCTTAGCTCTGGTCTTGGTTATGATGCCTCTCTGTAGAGGATCAAGGTCCCTTGCCACGTCACGCTTTGATCCCGTAAGACCATACTCAAAGTACCTCGTCGCCTCGCTTACCACATCTTGAAGAGCCTGGGGTGTCCATTGCTGCAGTAGGCGTGCATCTTCAGGAGGCAACTCAGCTGTTGGCAATGTGACTACGCGTCGAATCCTCTTTGCTTGATCGCGCTCGTCGAGCACCCATCCTTGCTTGGCAATTTTGGTAATAGATGGCAATAGGTCCTGGAAGCCACCAGAGGCTTGAATATCGCTTGCGCTGTTGAATTCTTTTCCCTGGTCCACTGGAAACTGCTCACCCAGGAATCGAAGCAGTCTTCTGGTGAATCGGCTAGAGTTTCCTTGTAGGTCCTGGTCGAGGCTCTTCATTAGGTTGTGTGGATCTAAAGGTGTAATCGTCCCCGGCGTCTGAGGCTCTGGGCTATCTGGGCCCTCGATGGTCCCGTCTATGTGGGCATTTGGTTCTTGGCATGGAGTATCTGTTATTTCGTTCTCGAGTTCCCGTGGTTTGGAGTCTAGTATCTGCTCCCAAGTTCTGAAACTAAAGCTGGTTTTAGCGAGTGACTTTGAGATGTCAAGAATTATCTACATACTTCTTGCTCCCTTTTATGCGGCCTCTGCGACTTTCGGGGACACGGCAAGGGATAGAGGCAGAGGCGCATCGTGTGCAAGGGGGCGCGAATGGGTTGATGTCGCATTTTGTCTTGGCCTAGGAGATGGATTAATTGTAAGCACAGGTTTTATATCCATGACGCAAGTCGAGCTTACCAAGCGGCATCTATTGTAGAATGTCCAAGTAAGTCACGGCACATGGCATGATAAAGCTATTCGACCATACTTACGCTTGGCAAGCGATACTTGACCGTCTCTTGACGACTCTCTCTTGATCTTCAGGCTCCTCTTGTTGAAGTCTTTTCATGGCCGGATTTGAGCAGGACATGATAGCTGTGGTAGCAGACGAATACCGGAATAAACAAGGATCTTGTTGGTTGGTATGCCGGAAGATGAATGAGGTTATTGTGGGTTGGTGTCCAAAAGTACTACAACCTTGACGGGGACTGGCTTATTGTATGAGTCTGACCAGGGGTTCGCGACCAGTCCCGGCCCGAGGGTAGGCTAGCAGACGAGTGTAACTATCTTAAGTAAAGCATCAGTTGCAGAACCAGCTGATTAAAGTGCGTGCGGGGTTATGGTCAACGATCATCCCTGAGGGATGTGAATGGCTTGCTAAATACGCGTACAGAAGATGACTTGGCCCATCCTGGTCAAACTAGTTGGTAGTCTATACGTCGTACTTTGTGCGGTGTCTTGTCACATTGGAAATAGAAAGTCACCGGCGTGAATACCGAAATCACTCTTGATTGTAGCAGTTACAGTGTTCTATGGGACTATCATCTATTTTGATCGAGATTGGGTACCGTTAGAAGCTGCTAATACAAACAGATAAATCTACTAGGTACGTAGGGAAAATTGGAGATAATATCTGGCTAGAGGCTAGTAGCTGATGCGTCACTTGCGATAAAAAACTACAGAGTAATCAACAAAGCCTCCGACGCAGCAAGTTCAAAGGTTGCGGCGCCATTCTTGACAGCGGCTGTCTCAATGGTACTCTTTCCAGTCGGCTTGCAGGTGGTGTCGTTGACAGATTGCCCAGCATAAGTCGGTGCCTCTCCTTTTTCTTGTTGAGAAAGAGAGCTCTTGGCTGTCAGACGCTTCGCAGTTACTTGCTTTCCTCCCAAACCCTTGACTGTGAATTGCTGAGTAGATCGAGTACCCGTGCCATCAAAGAAGTCGGTGTTGATCAGAAGAATCTTGTTCGCTTTCCCATTTGAAGAATAGATCACATAGCCGGCGTAGTTCGTGCTACCGTCGTCAAGAGACACGATTCGAGATCCCCCGGACATGGCCTCTGCGGCGACGTAACCGCCATAGAAGGGAGACAGCACGCCTTTGTCGTTGAACCAGACATAGTACGACTTGCCCGCAGTGCCCTGGTGGAAGTAGTTTCGCTTGATGCCGATACTAGCAGACTTGAGGGCATAGTCGAGAACCCAAAGGCCAGTTGCGAATGTTGCACCTTGTCCGGGGCTGCCGTTACCGGAAACTGTTGTTTAGATTATTTTAGTAATCCGTAAACTGGAATGGAATCTGACTGGCAACATACCCGAGTTTGTCTCGCCAAAGACGTAGTCGAATCCGTTATCCCGAGCAACATTGACCTCATTCACATACTGAGCAACATTCTTTGTAACATTGACGTGGCTCATGAGAGCTTTGACATCGGGGGGAGGCTCCTGACTACTGAGCGCAGACTGGGGGTAATTATGGTGGGAGAATACCCTGATGTACTTGTTTGCCGAAGCGTTGGCGTACTGGAAGTAGTTGGCCGCTGACCATCCGCGAGAAGGAGGCTGATAGTAGCTAGCAGCCTGGAAGATATTCTGACGTTTAAGAGCTTGGCCGACAGCTGTCTGCCACTCGGATTCAGACTCTGCATCTGCTTGAGGCGTCCACTCGTCTACGGTCGAAGCGATCGGAAGTTTAACGGGTCCGTAAACTAGACTATGGTCAGAGCTCGTTTGTGGCTATACAGCTTCTCGAGGCTAACTGCTGTCTTACCATCCTAAGTAGAGATTAGACACGGCAAACATGAACAAGTTGGGTTTACTTACCGGCTCATTGCCAAGTTCCAATGCATACAAGGTCGGAATTTCCTTGACTGCGGCTTTTGCAGCTGCAATGGTGTTGGTGATGTTGTTCCCACCTCGATTGAGACCTGGTTCGTATGCGGTCAGCTTCTGAGGGTATGGTCACACAAAGGCAAGATTATTGACCCCAAACAATTGTCCCTTGGTATTTGGACACAAGCCGCATGAGCAGAGGCCCGTAGGTAGTGATGCCCTGGCCTGTTGGGGCAGTTCCAGTGACGTTATTGGGCACCGCCAAGTTGGGATCGAACGTGCCGTAGTCCCTAGAAATTATCAATATTCGGCAGTTATGGCATGGCTTGATTGGGTACTTACTCTGAGGTACCACCTATACGGATTCTGGGCCAGACACCTGTCACGCCCTTGAATGTGCTCATGCACTTGAGAGTCAGAGGCATGCCTGGGAAGTAAGCCGGCAGCCCAGCAAAGGGGTATCTGTCATGGTGTTAGCCGCCGCCACAGGTTGCATTTTTGGTGACGTACCAGAAGGATACGGGAGATGCATCCAGGACTGCAGCGTTATCTGCAGCGCTCACGGGGATGTTCAGCACCAGGGGGTCAGCTGAAGCTGCATTCCCTTCGAGGCCAACTGCAAGTAGTGCATAGAACAAAAGATTGGGATACATGTTGCCACTGTGACTGGTAGTATAGCGAGATTGAAGTTAACCGGTGTGTGCACCGTTCAGTCTGGTCCTGAATTGTGGCTTTCGAAAGGTTTTTACATTTACAGATGAGCCTCTTCTAATTAGGATCGACATGGCCATTGCTCATCAAAACAAGCATAGTCTTCTCAACTAGGTATTACACGGTCTCAGTTCCGTGGACATTCGGCTCAAATTAGCAAGATACTCAATTATTTGCCGAATATCCCAGTCAGGGTAGCTTCCAAATATGACGATAACCCACATCGTGACTAAAAAGCAGCCGGTTCTCAGACCCAAGTGCAGGGGAGAGGGGTGAACAAATCTCATTGGTCCATAGACCCGGAAGCAAAGCCATGAGCTCTCTCTTGGCTGGCAACGGGAAAGCCGGCAACTAGATGGCAGCGGCTTAGATGACACCCGCTCCCCCGCTCTATGATGGCCCTAACAGAGGCTAGACTAGACCTCTTTACACATGCGGACCGAGACGAGCAGAACTTGGGGTATCCCCGCATTACCCCGGATCGACGGCAGAGCCAAGGTTATTCGAGGACGCCACGGCCTTTTGCTTGTTATAGTGGCGTGCCTCGAGATATATCTAAGTCAAGACCAGGCCCCTCTCTCGTCTCTCACACTCATCCATCTCTATCTGCCTCGTCAAATCAGCTCCAGCATACTACTCGTACTCCCATCAACATGACTCCCCAGGAGATCAATGCTTGGTTTGCCGCTACGACTGCGGCCATGGTCATGGTTGGTTGAGTTGTCCTGCTGAGATAATAAAGAATCAAGCTGACAATGCCTTCCAACAGGCTCTTGCTGGCTACGATGCGTCGACTTTCAACTCTATTCAGGGTTTTGATACATTCATCAACCACTTCAAAGAGAAGGGAGACGACGAAATCAAACCTAATATTCTAGGTGGTATCAATACTGGTCAGTTACACCCAAACCAACGCGAGGCAGTGGAAGCCTTGCCACTATTCACACTCTTCAACTTACCATGATATCCTAGCTTACCATGTGGGCGCCATCGTCTCTGGTCTTCTCATTTCACCTACCATCTCCAAGAAGCTAGGCCGCCGCTTCCCGATCCAATTTGGTACATCAGTAGTTCTCATCTCGGTCATGATCCAGACTTTTGCGCCCAATATTGCGTGCTTTATTGCTGGTAGAGTCCTCATGGGCCTTGGCAAGGGCATCAGCATGAACAACGGTCCTACATACATTGCCGAAATCGCTCCTACAAAGATCCGTGGTATCATGCTTTCTCTCTGGCAGCGTAAGTCTCGCTGTAGCCCACCGATAGCTTTCTTGTTGCGTTACTAATAGCTGAGGACAACGATAGTTTGGTACACAATCGGCGCCTTTCTTGTTTACTGGGCGGCATACGGAGCTCAGCGAACCAAGCTTGACATGGGTATCTGGCAATGGCGAATCCCTCTCTTTGTCCAGATTCCGATCCCGGTTTTTATCATCATCGCCATGTTCTTCTGCCCCGAGTCGCCCAGATGGTTGGTCGAGAATGACCGCATTGAAGACGCTCGCAAGTCGCTAACTCATGTTCGCAATGATGGAGTTGATGAGGAGGTTGCCGATATTGTGACTGCCGTGGCTTATGAGAAATCGACTACCAAGAACTGGGACAAGTGGTGGGCACCTTGTAAGCTTTCGACAGTCTCTCTGCTGCTATTAAACACTCGACTAACACGGAGGATTGCTAGACTGGACCCTAATTCGTGAGCCATCACTTCTTCGCCGAACACTGGTCGTCATCTTTATCAACGTTGGCCAGCAGATCTCAGGCAGCTCCTCGCTCAACGCTTACACTACGCTCATCTACAAATCCGTCTTCAAGAGCACCGAGACAATCGCCCTCATCAACGCCCTGTCCGGCACATGCTCCATCTTCTTCACCCTCAGCTGCACTCTCCTGGTTGACCGAGTCGGCCGGAAGCTTATACTCATGGTTGGTGCAGCCGGCATGTGCATTTCGCTTCTGGTCGTCGCTATACTGGGGATGAAGACTCCAGAGAACGCAGACGGCACACGGCCTTATGGCATGGGCGTGTCTGTTGCGGCAATGTTCTTCCTCTTCATCTTCTTCTACAAGCCCTCATGGGGAGCCACCGTCTGGGTCTACACCTCGGAGATCTTCTCGACTGATGTTCGTGCCCACGGCGTCGCTATTGGTGCCCAGTCCCAGTCTCTGGCGTCGACAATCCTCAACCAGTTCTTCCCTACATTTCTCAAGAACTGCGGCTTCTACACTTTTTTCTTCTTTGTCGGGGTCAATGCACTCTTAGTCGTTGGCGTTTTCTTGTGAGTACACCATCACGCCTTGGAGTATCAGATCTTTCAGCTAACTAGGGGCTTTTTTCTTTTTTTTAGCTTCCTTCCAGAGACAAAGGGCGTTCCTCTTGAAGAAATTGATGTCTTGTTTGGTTCGGTTTCTCACAGAGAGAAGGGAGAAGATGTTCTAGAGCACAAGCTGAAGGATGAAGGCTCTAATGATGACCCTACTGTTGTTCATTACAACGCTACATCCAACAAGCAGGTCTAGTCTACCAGATTGAGCTGCAAGCAAAACATACCTGCCAGTTAGCTATAATAGTGACATATAACTATGAGTCGCAATCTGAATCCTGCTATAACTTTGCTTGTGCCCATCAAGCGTGCTCAATTTCTTTGGCCATACCCGCACTTTTCTCTTGTGCCTGAGCCTGAGCGATACCAGCAGCGGAATGTGATCCATCAAAGAGAACGGCAATTTCTTCCAGCGTGGGACCCTTTGTCTCAACAAAGAAGAAGTAAATAACAAGACACTCAATGACCAAACTATGTATCGTTGTCAGTTTCTTCTTCGTACAATATATCAAGTAGAACTTACATGGCAATGTAGACAAAGTAGAATTTCCACTCGAGCTGCTGGATACCAAGTGGATTAACCCATTGATTAAAAACACCGCTGATGGCAGTGAAGAAAAAGCAGAGTGTCAGACCCTTGGCTCGAATGCTGTAGGGGAGGATCTCGACCGTGTAGGAAACAGTCAGACCGGGCCAAGCGGCGCCTGCAACGCCGTAGAACAAGAAGATCATGGCCACTACAGCGATTCCCGCGGCTGAAGACTCTGTCTGTGCATAGACAGCACTACAGGCAGTCCAGATGCTGAAGGCTATGAGCATTCCTATACCTGCAAAGAGGAATAGGAAGCGTCGGCCGCAGCGGTCCACGAAGAAGGCGGCGGTCAAGGAGACGACCCAGCACCAGATGGTCAGGCCGCCGTTGATGTAGGCTTGAGTGACAGAACTAGATTACCAGTTAGATGGTTGTAAGTGATGCTGTTAGCGGGGACTTACTCTGTAATGCCAATGGTTCGCAGAATCGCGGCAAGCTGTACCGGCTGTCAGTCAAGCTACAAGGGGGGAATTAGAACAAAGATACTGACGTAGTAAGACACCAAGCCGTTCCCACTGCACTGGGAGAATATGGCGGTGGCCATGATCAGAGCGCACCTCTTCCGATTGCCTGGTGTTCGCACAAGCTCTGCCCATCCGTTGCTAGACGACTCTCGTTCCAGTTTTATAGTGTTGACAATCTCTGTAAACTCCCACCGCACAAACTCATCATGCTCATCATTGTTTCCATGGTACTTGATCAAAAGCTTATGGGCTTCATCTTCCCGTCCCTTGCTGATCAGCCATCGTGGGCTCTCGGGTATGAAGAAGATGGCCAGCAGCTGGATACCAGGCATGAGGCACTGGAGGCCAGTCGGGAGAACCCATTGCATGGTGCCGCTCTGGTGCTGCAGCGTTCCGAAGCATACCCAAGCTGCTATAATACTTCCGAGATACCACAGCGTGTTATAAACGGTCGTGATTCTACCACGGTGGCGTGGGTGGGCGATTTCGGTGATGAGGAGCGGGCAGGTGGCATTCGAGATATTGGAGCCGCAGCCCATGATGAATCTTCCGATGAGGTACATGGCATCTCGTCCTGTCTTGTTGTGCCTTTGTGGAAAGCATTGTAGCAACGCGCCGATGACGACGATGATACAGCCAACTACCGTGCCTTTCCTTCGACCGAGACCGTCCGCGACGTAGGGGGCAAAGAGCAGGACAAAAAGGCCTCCGAAACCGGGCATGGCGCCAAAGATGCCGAGACGACTTCCTTCGGGATGATCAAAGACTGGGTTTGGAGAGTCAGCGGTGTAGAAGAGAGAGGCTTCAGGGGTAGGCAGGCCTACATGTTTGCCAAGAGTTCATTGTTTGCAGACCGTTGAGAAGACTGCTGTCGTATCCTAGAGTTGTAGAGCCCATGAAAAGAAAGAGCATGATGAAATATAATTTGCGAAGTTCAGCTTGTTTCCAGAAGGGCAGCGTCGAGCCTTGCGGGACTTCGTCACGCTCGACCGTGTCGATGGGGTCTTCTTTGGAAGCCATGCTGAGCCACAGGCAGAGGAATCGTTTCGATGATGTGTTTTGCCCTAGAACATGTAAGAAGTGCTTGTCAAGATCATCTCAGCATTTTTACTGCCTCGGCTGGCGATTGTTTATATATAATAAAGACATCGGCTGATGGGAGACTCGTCAACCAGTAGCAACACAAAGACTTGGCGGGAACATCGAGGATCAAGCCATCCAAGTCCCATGACAGCAAGAAACCTTGCAGCGGCGAGACATGATTATTGGTGCGTGTTTGGTATATCCGCAGCTCCTCCCCATGGGGAAGACAGGGGTGAGCAAACCCAAAAGCTCGATACCAAATCACGCGACCTAGACTAGACTCAGAAGAGCTTGAATCAAGTCGGTATATCCGATGTTTCTGCGAGCGAGCCAAGGCCTGATACGATGGCAAGATAAAGGTTTGGGAACTTCTCTATCGAATATCTAGAATCCCTTACAGAGGAAGGGATTTTCTTATTAAGCCTACATCATTTCAGAGAACAGTAAGAAATCTTTGTATACTTCTATACTCTGAGCCTGAGTGAATAGATATTAATCATTTAAAAACTGATCCCTGTTCATACTAAAGTTGTGTGGGGTTGATGTCAGTAGCTTGTTATTTTACTAAACTACCGACCTGCCAGCATCCGAAGATATTCCCCCCTCTCACAACTTCGGCTATTCTCTTTTTTCATTATTGCAGTGAATTTGCTCCAACAATGGCCGAAACCAGTCAATCCCCGCCTATCAATGCAAACCAGAGGGTCCGGAACCAGACCGCTTGCGATGTCTGCCGATCACGGAAGATCAAGGTACAAGCAATGCCTCATCGACGGTTTATTGGCGGCCACTAACGGCGACGAAATAGTGCTGCTATGAACCCAATAGCTCAAGTTGCAAAGGCTGTGTATTCCTCAGCGTAGAGTGCACTCATAACCGACCAAGGCGAAAACGCGGGCCGCCAAACAAGTTGAGAGCACTCTGTTTACATGATAGTTGGCCACTTTGTTGACGTAGAATATCAGGCATGCAAGAAAGACTACGACACCAGCTGCGGCTGTTCCAGACACACCGGCTTCTGCAGGTATTCTCGAATCGCCATCTAGTAGTAGTGAAGCTCATTACTCTGCCACATTCTCGGATCATATCCCAGTCTCAACGCCTATTAGGACCTCGTGGCTGTCTGCATTTGCCCCAGAGCCGGTGGTGATGCGTTTACTCAGTGATTGGTTCGACAAGATCCATCCTCTAGCTCCGATTCTTCTCCGTCGTCGGTTCATGCGACGACTCCGCCAAGGAACAGCCGACACTGACTCTGTTTTTTGTGGCCTGGTCATCAGCGTATGTGCAGCTACCAAGGCAACACTACCCCGTGGAGACTATGGACCAGTCACAGTAGACTACTGTGTCGAGTTCCTCGATACTCATGGGTTGCTTCGAGATCGATTCTCACGAGGCTGCTTCACTCTCGACTGGTGCATCGCCATGTACAACATGGGAACATCAATGGCTGCCGTATACGACTCGGGATTGAGCGATATGCGCTCCTACCATGCGCTGAGTGAAGCGGCTACTGGAGCTCGGTACCTAGTGTATTATCAAGTACAGGAACTAGACGAGGTTGAGCAACAGCTTTTACGCCGTCTGATTTGGCTACTCTTTGCTGCTTCATGGTACGCCAAGTTGAGCAGAAGTGCATCGACCAGAATCTAATATGACTAACTTGTCGTAATATACAGTAGTGCCGACATATTTGGAAGACTCTCTATTAGTCTACTCAGCCATGATAGCATCGATGATTTTCCAAGACCCTTCCCATTGTCTGATAATCAACTTGAGCCTCCATCAGCAGACGACCTCCATGAACCAGAGTGGCACGGAGACAATACGAGCTACATCTCAGGACTCAATTCCTTGAGTGAGCTGTTTCTCATCTGGCAACAAGTGCAAAAGGCATCCCAGGTCCCGGACCCATCAGCTACTATCAATAAATACACACAAAAGGTTCAGGGCGTTCTAGATGCTCTTCCACCTGAACTTCGATGGCGTGGCGGCTTATCTCGTCCTCCCAATGTCACCGAGGGGCACGACGTCCAGATCGCCAACCTATTCGTGACAAGTCTTGATATTCGCTCGAACATATTACAGAGGTTCGGCCCAACGCAAAGCAGCGCTCAAGAGCACCAAAAGATCATAGATGACCTACTGGAGATTCTCCACCATCTACCGCGGGCTGTTTTCGACGCCAATGGTAGCAGCTTGGTGCCCAAGATCCGGGATATCGGGGCAGCGTACTTGGAACAGACGCAAATGGGCCATGGCGTGACTACAGTGGCGACTGAAGAAGCTCGGGATAAGCTGGAGCGACTGCTCCGGAAGCTGGATGATCTGGATTGTTGGCAGGGTCTTGGGGTCATTAGTAGTCTGCCGTCCGGAGTGCTTGGCTAAGTTCCTCTGTGGTACTATCTATTTTAACAGAACTTCTCAGTTTACTCTATTGGCTTGTATATCTAAGATAACTTCCAAGCCTCTGTATAAAATGATGCTAGACGCATAAATAGACCGATGCAAAAACCAACTCTTGTCGGTAAGCCGGATATATGAAAACAATAGCCGAAGATATAATGCGAAGAAAGTCCGAGAACCCTTGTTGGCTTGGGGGAGGGACAGAAGTGGAACCAGCATGACATGATCATCAAGTAGATGGCTCATTTCTTTCTTCCCAGGCCCATGACTAAACAAGTTATTTCAATCGCCTATACCACGACGTATGCTCATCTTTAATTCCCTCCCTCAATACTCTATAGGCCTAGTTGTTGATTCATCTTCACCACCATGACCGCCCTCCAGGTACCACCAACAGCACACCCTCATCTCCGTCGAGCAGCCAATGGCCAGATCCAGCTCATTGTCAAGGGCAAGCCCTTCCTCATGCTGCCCGGCGAACTTCACAACTCGTCTCTGAGCTCGGCCAAGTTCATGAACCAAGTCTGGCCTGTCATGAAGGCCAACTCCATCAACACTTTGCTTGGTGCGGTGACATGGGAGACGATTGAGCCGCACGAGGGCCACTTTGACTTTGGCGAGCTCGACCGGGTGCTTCAAGGTGCCCGCCAGCATTCTATGCATCTAGTGTTGCTCTGGTTCGGCACCTACAAGAACAGCATCTCGACGTATGTGCCCGGATGGGTCAAGAAGGATTACAAGAGGTTTCCTAGAGTCCAGGTTCTAGAGGCTGGCGGTGTCAAGAGGACTTTGGAAATGGTGACGCCTCTGAGTGACGAAGCCTGTGAGGCTGATTCACGTGCATTTGCCGCTCTGATGCGACACTTGGCAGAGGTTGACTCGGAGCATAATACAGTGCTGATGGTACAAGTCGAGAACGAGACGGGCCTACTAGGCGATTCTCGAGACCGATCGCGGAGAGCGGAAAAGGCATTCGCAGAGCCAATTCCCAGTACCCTTCTAGAGCACCTCAGCCAAACCGACGCCCACTCGCAGTTCAAGAAGCGATTCCCTGATATACCAAAGTCTGGTTCACACTCTTGGGACTCGGTGTTTGGTGCTGGACCGGCTGCTAACGAGGCCTTCATGTCCCATCTTATCTCGTCCTTCGTTGGACGAGTCGCCGCAGCTGGGAAGAAGGAATACCCCATCCCTCTTTACACAAACACTTGGCTCAACTTTGAAGATGCCTCTGAGTTGGATCTGAGAGGAGTTCCTATCGTGGTGGGAGGTGGTGCTGAGCCTGGCGTATACCCATCAGGTGGCCCTTGTCCTCATGTCTTGGATATCTGGAGATCCAACACGCCCTCCCTCGACTTCTTATCCCCAGATTTGTACTTTCATGACTACGAAACGGTCTGTCGAAACTATACAGAACAGGGCAACCCGCTCTTCATTCCTGAGCAGCGACGCGATGAGAACGGGGCACGACGAGTGTGGCTATCCTACGCTACCTACGGAGCCCTCGGAGCCAGCCCTTTTGGCATCGATACAGGTGCTGAGACGGTCGGTCGCGAGTTTAAACTTCTCGCTCAGACAAGCGACTACCTACTCAACGCGGCCCCGCAAGATCGATTCGGCTTCTTCTTTGACGAGGAGCCTAGCGATAAACTCCCCGAGCGCTGGACACGGGTTTTTGGCGACATTGAAGTGGTGGTTGAACGCTGCTTCGTGTTCGGTAAACCTGGACCGGGAGGCGGCATGGTGATCCATCTCGGTGATGCTAGGTTTCTGCTTGTAGGTCGAGGTTTCCATGCTCGCTTCAAAGGCGCGCGCAAAGAAGCGACCTTTGCAGGCATATTATGGGGAAAGGAGAAGGAGGTGGACGAGGAGGGTAACCTGCAGACGTTGAGGATCCTCAATGGAGACGAAACAAGGCATGGCGAGTTCATGATGATGCCAAACGATGATCCTGACTACGGCGGTTTTCCGATCGCTGTAACGCCTCCAGCAAGGACGTGTATTGCTGAAGTGCAGGCGTACTGGATCGCGGAGGAGGAAGAGTATAGATGATCTACTCAAAGGGCAGGCAATGGTTTAACACGCTGGAGCTGTATATATTATAGGAACAATCATGCCTTTACATAATGTCAGACTGCTTCTCGTGTATATATGATAACTTCGCTTTAATATAAAGAACCGAAACTAGTATTTCTAGCCTATGAGGGCGATAACACCGGCTTGCGGATCTTTCAGGCCGAGCTATGTATTTTATCACAAATATACAAGTATTCACCCATACGCGTATATCTTGTCGCAAGCATATGCTGTGTAGATTAACGTCATGAACTATTGCAACTCCTCAAGTATCCAATGATGGTAACACTACGGCGCACCTAAGTCTTGACGAGACTCATTAATAAATACAATTTAATCTCAACGGCACAGTGAACATCGATGGCGAGGATGTGGCAATTGATTACGAAAAGTACTTCTCGGCTCTGACTATAGAATAATTGCTTCAAGTGCATATTATAGACTTATATGCAGCTCCGTTATATTCGCTTCTACCGTTCACTTATTTGAGCTTTTCAAACATAATGCACAGCAAAAGACCATACTGTGCTCTATTGACTGGCTAGGTCCCCCCTTCCATCTGTCGAATAAGTCTAACTGTTAGCCAGGCCTTTCACAGTGAACAGTGCTTTATCGTAGCTAGGTGTTGGCGTTAGGTTAGTTTCTGAGTATTGCAGTTCTTTGCAGTCTATTGTAACATCATAGCTGGCAATATATCACTAAACGTTGAGTTACTTTATCACTGTTTTATCACTGGGAATCTGTGCCTGTGCCCTCTGGACCAGTTTGCAAGCTTTCACACTATTTCTAAGACTACGACCTTCTCTCTTGTAACGCACATAAACTAGGGAGGGTTTCTGAAAGATGATTTATACGAATTAACTGGAAGGGGTATGAGAGGTGTTAGTTAGTATCAAAGCGGAACCCAGTCCAGGCTATTCTGTCACTTGCATGGTGAGCAAAGACTTCTTTATTAGGTGACCTTGCTGATTGAGGGCGGCTAGCTGGAAAAACATTTCTTACAACTATATCGTCTAGCACGACCGTGAATGGCATGTTTCTCCGACTTAGGCTTAGTAGTACTTTCTAGTGAAAGGGATGGTCATTGTGTTGGCGTTGAGTCATGATGCTTAAAACGTGCACTGAAACATGCTCTTTGCTATTGCAGAACCTTTGTCTTTGAGAGGAAAGATATGAGATAGGTTACCTGGTCTGTTTCGATCACTTTGAGTATGTATCTAGGCTCCAATGGAGAGTCTCTAAATACACTTTGGTAAAAGGCTTTAGGCCAATAAGTTGCATCCATATCCTTCACCCTACTGTATGACTTTTCGTGACTTGGATTTTTGGTCGCATTGAGCTTTGCTAACCTAAGAATTAATCTTGCACGGCATTAATATCCAATTTTGCCAATTCCATCAGCCCTCGTATAAACCCAGAATGGAGATAATCGCGGCTGTAGTAACGCATTGACTGATGCGAAGCATAACGTTTCATTTAACAACTTCCCACTAACGGTCATGCCCATCATGAGCTGCTCTGCGGTGACAGCGAGAAAACGAAAAAAATCTTTTCTAAAGCTGCGGCAACTAATTCTGAAACCGCCAAGCCGTGACACGAGTCATGACACGAGAAATTACAGCCTTAAGGCCTTAGGCTGAACCCCACTTGATCTCTCCACCGAATTAACTCGCTGATCCGGGGCGTGCTTATTTACCAAGACCCTCAATTATTCATATGGGCCCTGAAGAGTTGAAGGCTCATAGTGAAAAGTTGCACATTCACTCAGGCAGTTGGATCGCGCTATTACAAATGTTCTGTCTGCTGAGCTTGCACAATTCACCTTTGCACAGATCATAACCGACTTGCTACCGACGATGTGGCATTTATCCAGAAGGTGTTGCCGATATAGTAGGGTATTGGGTTGAAGAGTCGGGTATGGACATGCACAACATTTATTTTCATTCCTGTAGCAGCCATCAAAGCTATCCCATTTATCAGCTACAGGGACATTTGGGAGCGCAAGCCAATCACAGAGGACGAGAGGTTGGCTTTTGAAAGACGGCCACAATCAGATATTGACTACCCTGAACTCGTTAAGGAGGTATTCCGGGTTAACGCACAATTGGGAATTCCATTGCCAAAATTGAGACAACAATCACCGTCAATTCAAGGCTATTTATTTGTATTATATATACGCGTTTCAATACTTGTCCTAGCTGTGGTATCGACGTGTTGAATATACATGATACAGCTCGCATTAAACTTTGCGTGAACCTGGTGGTCGGTATCCCGTATCCATAGCCACGCGAGCTCACCCCAGATTCTCCCATAGGGCCAGTGACACCTTGCTAACCGGATCAAGAATCCGCAAGCAGGTCTTTGCATATACCTAGGCTGAGTTTGCAAGGATAACGCCTCTTAAGAGCGTCAATTATGCATTTCAGCTGCGATGTGCGACCTGAGCCTCAACATTGGCATTCTAGATTCTGGGGTACTGCAACCTCTACCGTTTGCATGTCTCACCCAGAGTTGGGGTCAAACTGTTGAGTGTCAGTCTCTGAATGTAATCCAAGGTTAGCTCACAGTCATCTTTGGTAGAAGACCATATTGGAATGCATCAATCATCTGTATGTTCTAGATTCGGAATAGCCTTCAGTTGAACCATTTGCAGCTAGAAATCTCTGTGCTTCCATTTGCTCGCCTGTCAAGCTCAGGCCCAACGGTCTAGTCGAATCCTTCTCGTGACCGTAATGATATGCTTATGATGGACTGCCCCAGACTCGCCAGCTAGCGTCGGCCGAGGACGTTGGAAGGCTTCGGTTAAGTCGGCGGCCATCAGCTGAAACCAAGCGCGCCCGTTGACTGGAACGCTTCAACATGGGGAAATGCGAAATGGCCTAGAACAGTGCCCCTGAGCCGAATCGAGGTCTTGGTCCTCGATAGGTGGATATACAAGTCTCCGCTGTTGGCTTGACATTCCCGGTGATTGGGGCGAAAATGGCATGGCGCCGTGTGCTTGGCCTGATGCTACTGCGCGGTGCCAATCAAGAGCTAGACGGCTCCGGCAGGGTAGTGCCATTTTGTAGCGCCCCAATGAAGCTCGAGAGCTGCGAGAAAATCTGGTCACGCGGAGGGTTGCCATTGGGCATGGCCTTGTCATCTCCGGCCTGTCCTCCCCTGCACTCTACCACCCCGCTACCGCTAAGAACCCCCCCGTGGGGACTGGGCCTAGTCCGGGGAACTCTATCTATCTCATGATTATGGTTATGGGGCTGCGGAGCTGGCGATTGGCGCGCAAATGCGACGCTGCTGGGTTAGTTCTCGTCTCCTTAGTCGCGCCGAAAAGTATTAAAACATGGCCCTGTCTGCTCTTTTGTCGATCCATCTCCAGCGAGACCACTCAACTCCATCTCAAGTCAACCAAGTCAAGCCAATCCGTCACAATGAAGCCCAAGATTTACCAGTTCTTCACCGGTGTCTTTGCGTCCTTTGGATCGCTGCTCTTTGGTTATGATTTGGGTGTCATTGCCCAGGTCATTGCCTCCGAGTCATACCACCATGAATTCGAGACACAAGCCGAAGCCGCTGACACGTAAGTTATACAGCCCCCCAGAGAAGATATAGTACTAACCGGCGACATCACAGCGGTGCCGTTGTCGCTCTCTTCACTGCCGGCGCCTTCTTTGGCGCCATGTTCGCTTCTCCCACCACCGAGTACACCGGCCGACGATGGACAATCACCATCGGTAGTATCATCTTCATCGTTGGAGGTATCCTCCAGACTGTCGCTTCTGAAATCTCTCACCTGATGGCTGGTCGATTCCTTGCTGGTCTCGGTGTTGGTTTCCTGACCATGATTATTCCCCTTTACCAAGCCGAGATTGCCCACCCTTCGATTCGAGGTAAATATCAACGATCTGATATTCATAACCCAGCGTTTGGCTAACTCGATCAATAGGCCGAGTTACTGCTCTCCAACAATTCATGTTGGGTATTGGTGCTCTTGTTGCTTCCTGGGTTGGTTGGGGATGCTTCATCAACTACTCCGACAACCGACAGTGGCGAATCCCCCTCGGTATTCAGATCATCCCTGCCGTTATCCTCGCCGCTCTCATCTTTGTCTTCCCCGAGTCTCCTCGTTGGCTCATGGACAAGGGCAAGGCTGACGAATGTCTCAAGACCCTCGCCCGTCTTCACTCCAACGGAAACGTCGACGATGCTTGGGTCCGCGCCGAGATGGAGCAGATCCAGGAGAGTATCGCTGATGAGCACGCCAACAAGAAGTCTTACTTCCAGCTCTTCTCCAACATGTCTTGCTTCCGCCGTCTCTTGATCGCTTGCGGTCTCCAGGCCTCTATTCAGATGACCGGTGTCTCTGCTATCCAGTACTACTCCGTCACCATCTACGGACAGGCAGGAATTGGCCCCGACGATGCCCTCAAGTACCAGGCCATCAACTCCATCATTGCCCTCATCGCCCAGGCTCTCTGCATTGCCTTCATCGACCGATTCGGCCGTCGCTGGACTCTGATCTGGGGTAACCTCTTCAACATGTTGACTTTCATCATTGCCACCATCATGCTGGCTATCTACCCTCCCGGTGTTGGTACCGCCGCTCAGGGTTGGGGATTCATCATCGTCACTTGGGCCTACAACTTCTCCTTCTCCGCCACTTGCGGACCTCTTTCTTGGATCATCCCCGCCGAGATCTTCGACACCCAGACCCGAGCCAAGGGTGTCGCCCTCGCCACTATGACTTCATTCGCCTTCAACACCATGATCGGTCAGGTCACTGGTATTGCCATGGGATCCATTGGCTGGAGATACTACCTCCTCTTCGTCATCTGCAACTTCACCAACGCCCTGTGCGTCTGGGCCTTCATCCCTGAGACCAAGATGATGCCTCTCGAGGAGATGAACTACATGTTCACCCACGCACCCTGGTTCGTCGCTGGTGTCGACAGGAGCAAGTACACTGCCAACCTCAACGCCGACTTGGCTCGCAGGGCTGAGGCTATCGATGAGAAGTTGGTTGCTGAGCACGAGACTGGCGAGCACGTCCAGAAGATGTAAAGGAGTTTATGTAAAGATGATTGATGAGGATCATGTAAGGTGTTTGGCTCATGGGGTATCATGTGCCTACGTGAATTATAATAAATGCGTCACGTCATAACCAGACGCGTTGCTTTCTGTTCTTTGTTGATGATGACGGAATCATATATTAGTATTTGACGACTTAGCTATCAATCAACATCTTACCTTGCATATTCTTTCCATTTCCACCCATGACTCTAGAATTAACGCTTCTGTGATTGTATATTTATATCTTTTTATCTTGTCATGACCCAGTGCCCTATTACCAAGTGCCTCATAATGACTGAGATGCACAGTCTCGACTCGCCACAACTAAGTATGTGTGTTGTCGCACGAATCAACATGCCCAGTTTCTGGATATTTCGAGGGAATCGACATTGCATCTATAGGAGCGAAGATCGTGTGAGAGACGAGTATTTATATAAGTGCCTCAGCCTTCAAACGAAACACAAGTTTTTGCTTTATTCTATCTCGTTGGCCCTCTGGCGACTTTTGCTCTACGCTTTTCTCTAGAGATGATGATGAATCATGACAACCCTACACAAGCACATGTGAATAAAAGAAGAACATGATAGGTTGAGAATATTGAACTAGCAGAAGCGCGGCTACTACGCGCGGTGCTTAGTCGCGCAGAATCGTCCGGCAAGGGAGGGCGTCTACGATCAAGCTGTACACCATGCTACGCACACGCCCCTAGCAGTTTTACACACTTCAAGCCAGGTGACCCTTTCCTTCTGGGGTATTTTCTTATCTCCAAGGCCAGACCAGACGTAGTGCTATCACAACAAGAGTCTCACAACACTGCCTTACAACACTACTGCGTCATGTTCCTAAACGCGAATTCTTCCAGCCGCCTGTATTCCTTGTCAAGCTCTTCAATATTTATGACAAGATCGAAAATTCCAGGATTTGCGGCATATTCAAGCTCGATTTTAGCCCGTCCCAGCCGTTTCTCAATGCTAGCTTCGTCCTCGGTTCCGCGTTGTCGAAGCCGAGTCTCCAGTACCGCTAGGCTTGGAGGCTCGATGAAAACATATCGACCTTCCAGATGTCGGGATTCCTTTATCTGTTTTACTCCTTCGATCTCAATGTCCAAAAGAGGTATCAATCCATGATCCGCCTGGTCTGCTACAGCTTGACTACTGGTGCCGTAATAGTTGTTGACCGTGTGTTCAAGAAAAGCATCGTGTGCGATAAGGACTGAAGATTCTGACGGAGGGATGAAGAAATAGTCAACTCCATCTACTTCGCCGGGACGGGGCTTGCGAGTTGTGTGCGACACAGCCAGTCCGAGTTTGTTAGGGTGAGCGGCTATAAGTTTCAGGACAAGTGTTCCTTTTCCAACACCCGATGGGCCAGAAATGATAATTGGCCTAAGGTCAGATACGCCATCTAGAATAGACTTAGTTTCACGACATGTGTTGAGGATGAGTTGAAGACCGACAAATACCTTGAATGGCTTTGTTTAGATACCGCCCTTCAGGAGGTATCTCGATCAAGGTTCAGCTTTCTGTGGCAGGGCAAATATCAGCCGGCCTATATCAGCAAAGTTACCTAATTGGCCTGATACTTCTGTAGCGACGCCACCGAAGGGCTGAAGTGAAAGCAGAATTCTGTTGCCTAGTGATTCAAGGCTGAAAACTTTAATTCCTCTGTATTCATATCACATTAGGAGCTGAAAAGGTAGAGTCAGCTGAGGCTGAAAGAGTGCCTTGGGCTAATTTTACTTGTCCTATTTTCTTTTTCACACCGCCTTGAGATAATTCTTAATTCTCCCGGTCCTTCGCCAGGGCTAAAAGATTGCAACAGCTCACAAACATGTCCATACCTAGCGTTGAGACTCTTGATAAAATTTCAGTTCCCGACCAGGAGCCTCGGCGCGTCTACCGGTATTCTAATCGTGCCCGTATGAGAGAGAGAGAAATACCTATTAAACGACGTGTCGAGGAGTTTGAAAGACGGCATTATGCTGAGGACAACCGTTTCGGTAGATCACCCTCACGGCGTTACCAGAGGTCACCCAGCGACGATAATGGGGATACAAAGAGGAGAAGGTCTAGCAGAAGCCGCTCGCTTTGGCGTGAATATCTATCACGTACACCTTCGCCTACAACTGTGAGTTCCAGCGGGTCCGATGATTTTGTTCACAGGCGGATATTGCCAACCAGCAATCCTTCTCCCTACACTCGACTTGAGTCTAAGGGCCTATCGAAGACCTTCCCGATCCCAGTGGCGTTACAGCAGACAGACGGCGACGGTCAAGGGACCGACAAGTCTGAATGGGACAGATTTGCAATGACTTGGGAGGATGGAAGCTTGGATTTAAACTTTGTGCATTCTTCTGAATACACCATATACAAAGATGGCAAGGAGAAGATCAATCTCGTATGTCCTCTAACGAGCAACAATACGCCAGTCGAGCCGTCAAAGATACAGATGAAATGGCTGTGAGTACTCTCTTCATGTTGAACCTCCAGATGTTCTGACGTTCGCAATCATAGTCATCTGCAGAGGCGTTGCCTCAGAATCGACATTTTAAAGGCTTGTTCCAGGTTTCCGATACGTGGCACGTTATTCTGACCTTGTAGCAGAATCTCGTTAAAACGATGCCCTTCATATCCAAGGAGCTCAGGCAAGTGGCCAAGATGGCTCTCGAAGACGTCGAAAGAACCTCGGTTGCCCCGGGAACTGGCAGTAGATCTCACCAGCAAGCGGCGTCTGTCTTCCGCAGCATCGGGAGACGTGATGGCGAAGCTTATTCAGAGACCGAGCCCGTAATCTTCCTCTCAAGTCCTTATCTTGTCCTTGCCAAGAGTACTTCACAGAGTGGCTTAGACAAGGGCCATGGCGCAGTAGGCTTGTTACAAAGTCTCTACGGCTTTGATCTTGGCTCCAGCGAGCACACCGAGGAGGTCGTAAGGAAGATGAGTATTGGGTCATCCAAAGATACGCTCCAAATTTCCCAACTTTGGTGTTTGCTTGTGGGCTCAGGTAAGACTGATTGACTCTTGAGTTTACTAGACGTCATGCTTACCCTTCAAGACCTGGTAATAACCTTCTCTGAACTCTCATTGGAAGGTTTGTTCGGGCATTTGGTCGAGGTAGATCCAAGATCCTGGAATCTTGAGCGTCCGATGACAATTCGAGTGATGGATGAGAATATGCGTCGATTTAACATCGTCATCGATGCAAACTCCAATTATGTGGTACGATGGTCAATATCCTCGTGTAGGCGTGGGAAGGGTATAAGCTAATGACGTGTTTGGCTAGAGCTTCTTACAAGACGCAGTGGCTCTTGTGAGACGAGATGGTTCCGGTGTCACAGACTACGAGCTCTTTGACGATTCCAAGACCAAGACCACTCCGCAGTATTGTTTGACACTGGTCAAGACTGGAAAGATCGCAGACACCACGTTCTACGTCCTGCCGAAGCCTCTGTATCAAGAGAGTCGCAGATCTCGGCTTCGACAAAGACGTCTCGATCTTGAATACAGAGAAAGAGACTCTATTGCAACAGTTCACAGAGGAGAAGACTTTAGCAGGGAAAGAGGGCCAAGATCTAAGGCATTTTCAGTTGACCGCTACAACGAGGCAAGAAGTGCGAGACAAAGAACCTCCCCAAGCCACGACCAGCGAAGACAGAGTCCGGAAACAAACGCGCATCATGGCAGTGAGAACAAAGCGGCGGAAGAAAAGGCCGGACCGGAGAGCATGCAGCTCATCAGAACACGAGAGACGATCCACGGTCAGCACCGACCTAGCGAGAAGCTTGTCATAGACCCCGTCTGGATAAACGGTCCTCCTACGTCTCGACCAAAATATGTCGATTCCTGGAATCGCGATGTGAAACCCAGTGGCCATGGGCTGGAGATAGCAAGACGCACTATCGAGCGTCCCAGCGGCCGTATCCGTGAGACGAGAGAACGGATTATACAAGGTGGGCGAGATATGAGTGTGAGATCCGGCGACGATGACCCATCGAGGCGCACTCGAAGAAGCGAAACAGTTGTCAATGACCAATCACTTTTGGAAAGGAGACCCCGAGTTTTCAGCGTCAATAGCCCTTCTGACAACGAAGCGGAGGCGCAAGATAACAGTCATAACGAGGTAAGTATCCTGTACCAACTCGTCATGATCAGATAAGCTGAGTCAGTGGTAGAACAATAATTCCCATGATACCGGGGCTTCACAACCACGTGTAGAAAGGATATACTCCACAAGAGAACAGACATCGTCACAACGTTCCAGTTCAAGCCAAAATAGTTCGAGGAGTGGCTACGTCTCTGTTGATTCTTATGCTAGTGACAGCGATACTTCATCAGAAAAAGAGTACCCTCGACAAGGAAAGACCCGTTTCCCAATGAAAGTGGTCTCAATTCAGGCAATTCGAGATCTTGGTTATCCATTTGTGATCGAGGTAAGCTTCGAACCTTGTAGGCTTATGCTTCTACGGGGCAATATGTTGATCATGTTAGGGGAATGCCGTTATCTTATACAAAGCACTGAACCAGGAACTCATCGACAAACTGCTCAAATTGAGCCATGAGTACAGTATGTCCTTGAATATATACATATATATATATATACTGCCAGGAACTCTGCGAACTGATGTTTACGTATCCAGATCATCCTGCAGCCAGAGCCACCAAGAAACCATTCTTCACATGAAGACCGAAGATGGATCACAATGGAACAAATGTTCCTGATTCAGACACAACAGCCATCCGAGTATTGAACCGATTGCACAAGTTGGTTTCTGACGGAAGGCTAAGCCATCTCTACGACCGAACCTTTCCCTGCACTCTGGAAGATCTCATCAGTAGGCACGACTATCTGCAAAAGAAGGAGAAATATGAAGAGGTTGGTGGAGAGCAAGACACTGAACAGCCGGGATTGGAGGAAGTGAACAACGCCGAGGAGACTCCTGCTCCTGAGGAATCAGCACCTGAAGCAAGCGCCGACCAACACCAAAATTACCAACCAGCGCCACCAGGAGCGCCGCAGACAGAAGATTCCGTTGCTGAAGAGAGAGACAAAACAGGCGAAGGGTTGACCCATAACCCAAATGACCGAGGTAGCACAAGAGCAAAGCCTGTGGAAGTTGTTGATGTCGAGGATGATGAATCGGGTTTCCACGCACAAAAAACTCAACAACCAGCTCCCACGACGACAGAAGACACTACGGAAGAACCAACGAAGGAAACAAGACATGAGTCGCGCGAGAGACACTCGATAGAGCTATCCCACCAAGATCACGTTGTCATGAAAAGACTCATTGAAGTTTCTCAAGAGTTTTTTGGGACTTTGTCCCAAGAGACGGCAGTGTTATAGTCCACCAAGTCACCAAACGGTTCTGGGGTTCGATTGACGACATTCTCCGAGTGAGTAGTTCCCCGGTTACTCAGCGACTCTTCTGAGCTTTGAAAGGCTAATACGTCATCAAATGGACAGCAACTTTCCTGGTCCATGGTGGAAACTAAATACCCCGTGCATTGGACAATACGCAATTTCCCATCTCCAACTATCGAACCCGGTGACTCAACCTTTTCGACATTTGCAGACTGTGACAATTGTCGAGAAGGAGCTCGATACAGTTCTTGCGATGCAGCACTCGAGCACCTTCATTCCCACCACATATCTTGTTCACACTCTCGCATCACTGGGAGACCATTCGATGACCCCTGTTTTGTATGGCTCGATGCGTCAAAGCTGGTCAGCAATTCTCCCTACATGCCAGATATCGAACACTTCATCGACTCGTTGCTTCACATTAGGAAGTTGACTCATGAGTTACACTGTCTTGTTGCCACAGCCTCGCATGGGGGGAACAAAGGGGACGCCAATTTGTCCCTTCCGACGAACCTCGTGTATGCCTTTGAGGAGATCATAGTTATTTACATGATAATGGCGAAGCACCTTTCATTGATACACAGAGAGGATTATGATGAGAGGCGCTACGGAAAGATCGAAAGGATCCAGGATCGCCGGAGGGATGCGTTTCGGAACGCGTGCAACCTTCTGGAGGTATCCAATGCAGACATCATTTTACTTGGCTCAAAACCTCGGAACCTGGATATCCTCGGTCTTGACGCTATAGGCCCTGAGTTCTTGGTCGGCGCACTAGCAATCAATCTCCAGAACAGGCCTCTGTTAGCCGAGGCTGGCACAGGAGCCCTCGAGGTCTACCAGCAATACATATCCAAGCTTCGATATCAAGTTAGTCGAAGGCCTGAGCGACGCATCTTTCTTGGCATTCATAGCCTTATAGACGAGCTTGAAGCGATGGACAATCTGGTTAGCTCGCAGAAGACAGTTCTGAGTAATTATGCAGCGCTGCTTTCACCGCATTTGCTTCGTATTACAAGCACGACTCGTCAAAGCCTCTTTGATATTGAGTCGAGGTACATTGACGAACAGCTGAAGAGGCTCCAAGCTCGGTCCCAGGAAATTGAGTTGCTGCGAGACCAGGCGAATATTCTGAAGGAGCAGGTGAAGCAAACGATTGAGATCCTTGAGGAGGGACACGGGAAGGCAATCAGAGTGTTTACAATTGTAACCCTGTTTTTCTTGCCTTTGTAAGTCTTCAACAAGAGCAATGGTTTGCGACCATGACTTATTGAACGTGTCACAGATCGTTTACGTCCAGTTTCTTCGGCATGAACACGACCGACATTCGCGATATGCAATACAATCAGAACGTGTATTGGATAGTGAGCATCCCTGTAACCGTGGGTGTCATGGCTCTAGCCTTTATTTACGGCTATAAAGGAGATGAGATCCAGGATTTTCTTGCCGAAGCTATGAGCTCGAGGAGGACTAGACTCAAGGAGCGGGCAAGGGCCGAAGAGCAACGGGTGAGAGCAGACACATTTCTTTCAGCCACATCAGCGGTAGAGAAGGACGTCAGCACGAGTGAAAAACCAAGAGGATTCGGTTCTTGGTTTCGAATCGGTGGACGATTGCGAAAGAGACAGAAATCTGCCTCAAGCGGGGGAACTGGAGGAGCAGAAGTATAAGCAAGGTTCTTTGGGTTTATATAAAAAAAGCACAATTCAGATTTCAACAAATAAATTGACAGACTCAAGCTCGCTTGTTCCCTGTTGCCAACCTCGTACTCCCATCAGTGCTATGAAGCCAGTCCAACCAAGGCATCCCTCCGAAATGCACATCAAAACGCTCGTGGTGGCGGTCATGACGATAGGCTGCGCCCCCAAAAAAGTCGAAGCCGCTATGGACAGTTGCCGTCTCAATAAGCTGCCACGCAAGGAACACCCACATGGTGATGATGTGTGTTTGAAGTATTATAGGCGGAAGCGCAATTGGGAGTGTATTCGCCGCGATGTGCTCGATGGGATGGGCATATTGAGAAGCGAACGAGACAGGGGCCGTGAATTTGTGGTGAAACTTGTGAATGCGGCGGTAGAGGTATGGGACGTGAAGTATTCGGTGTGAATAGTAGAACAGAACCTCGCGTGCTACTAGACATATCGCAAAGTCCAAGATGAAGCTCTCGGCAGTTGGTAGCGTTGCTGTAATCTGAAAGGGAGGAGGTTTGTTTTGGTGAAATGCAGTCACAGCCAGCAATATCTGAAGTCCAAAGACAATCAACTGGTTTCTCAAAGATATGGCAATAGCATCGCGTATTTCGACACTCGTTGGTTGCTTTGGAGCAGGCTGGATCTTGTGCTTTGCTGCGAAAGCTGGGGCAACACGATCGAGCAGAAGGTAGACAGCGCATGGAATCCACCAAAACAAGAGCTGAACGGCAAACGTGCCAACGAAATCTATAACGAAAGGGTCAAGGTGGGCAACTGCCTGGGCCCAGAGTTGAGACATTTGAATTGCTTGTTTGGAATGGATGAGGTTCAAGTTGAAGAGTCTGTCGAGGGACCAGCGCCACCATGATATAGGTCGTTGAATGAATGACTAACTCGATCTAGTAGGAAGAAACGAACTACGCTTGATACCCCGCAGATCCTCACTACTAGAGCTCATCTGGAAGGGTGGCTGAAATCTCATTGAAAGAGCGTCCAGCTCTGGTTGCCGAGCCTCGGCTGCTTATAACTCGTTGCCAGTCTCATTAGTAACCTCCCGTATGTTTTCTTAGTTAACACCGAGGTTATCGTTAAACAGTCTTTCATATGAGAGTGCTTCAGTGCATACCAAAGTTGATTTCTCGCAGCTAGCCCTTGACTTTGGTCTTACGAGTTGGACATTACCTCAATAAGGATGGGGATTTTGAAAACCCTGCCCGAGATACTTCATGTTTATAAACTTGCCTTGTGCTATATTTCATCTCGTCCTAGGTCATCGGGCATCTTTCGTCTCGTATAACGAATAAATCGGCGCTAACACCCGTCTTGGATAAACTAAAAGAATATTACTATCTTTATACAAGTTGATCACTACCCCCGTATAGAATACTTACGTTAAAATAGATATATAGTATCTTATATGAAACTAGAACTTAAGTAGGAAATTAGTGAATAAGATAGTATGAAAGACTAATAAAAACGGGATAAAGTGTTTTATCACAGGAGTAGCATTTTATTATAACCAAGTCAGAAGATCAGCCAAGTTTTTAATAATAAAGACTCCTAAACCCGACGTTGCCCAGCTATATCACAATAGGTAAGCCTCAATAACATGACCTTGAATAACTCTATACTGCATGATCACCTGACCTACCTCTGTCCTACCTGCGGGGTATTAGGAGAAGAGTTGGTGCCTGAAGTCAAAAGACCTATAACTAATCGCATGATCCTGCGTTGGAAGCAAGTACAACCGTTTGACTAATAGTAATCGTACAACAGTAATTTCACGTTGCTTGCAATGTCCTCCTCGTCCTCACTCCCGCCTCTGAGCGCGATAATAACCAGCGCTCAAACTATTGCGCACATCCTTGGAACTCAACAAACCTATGCAGTAGTCGGCGGTGCTGCCTGTGTACTTCTTGGATCGAGTCGTACCACGTTTGATGTCGACTTTGTGGTTCCTAAAGGGGAGACAAAGGCGGCTAGAGCACTTCTAAAGGCGTATCCGGACCACTTTGACATCGACAAAAGGACCCAGCATACCTTCTACCGCAGCGACCCTCCTGTTGGGGTCGAGATTCTGACGCCTCCTTTACTCTTTAAGGAGAGCTTTTCATCTTCAACTCCGATTTTCATCGTCCGGGGCGTTCGTGTTCTCCATCCCACGCTTCTTCTAAATGCCAAGTGCAACTCTATTCTGGGTCGATCACACAGGGAGAAGAAGGACAGCGACGCCCAAGACATTATGTTTCTCTTGCGGTGGTGTGCGGCCAACAATGCTCATCCTAAGCCTGGAGAGGTTCCCAATGCTGCTCTGCCCTTTGTTCAATGGTTTATTCACGAGTATGGGAACGAGAGTCTCTGGACTGATATCGGGTTCAACTTGCAAACGGGTAAGTCTAAGCCTTTACTTCGGCCCTCTCCAGAGGTTCAAGGCTGACCAAGAGGTGAATGCAGGGGAATGGAGTGGCTAGTCAGAAGGTGGCAATATGACAGGCTTAGCATAGTATCTGTACTATTTCCAGTTAATAGTACTGGCAGACGGTTCCCATGCTCTTCGCCTGGATAAGAGGCCATGTTGTTGAAACTTATTGCGATGCAGCTGCGTAACCTTATTGTATCGAGATCTGAAAGACTTGGCTTAGCCTATGGGGACATTATTGTTAGGATCTAGGCTGCTATTTGGCTTTTAGACTGTACAAAGAAAGACTCTTGTAGCACGATCGGCTGAGCTCTTTATAGACTGACAAAGCACGTATCGCTCCTGGTCAAAGACCTCCCTACTATCTTGAATTTCCACAACCGCGCGCCTACGGGGGACAATACATCGAGGTTCGATGGTGATTGTGCACTTTATACTGTTGTTCTACAGTGACGAACTACTATCTGATCTTTTATTAATTACTTATTATATGTTAAAGAAGTTTATATATTTTAAGATATAATTCTATGATATTCAAAAGGGTTTAAGGTATCCTATGGTTTTCATGTCCTTTGTACCAAGTTTTATTTAAACTGCCAGCTGTATATACTCACGTGACCCTAACACGCAAGTCGCAAGTCTGAATCTGAAAGCTTCATTTCAAGTTTCAGTGCAAATATCAAATCTCACGATGCCACCCCGCACACGGAATGAGCCCTGCAAAGTCTTGCACCGAGACGGTTTGGCATGCTTGCTGTGGCTAGAAGATGCCATTGCTAATTACAACGTTCCCACCGTCGTGTTCGACCTTTTCCTCCTGGTATCCAATCCCGATGATGCAGCGACAAGCCTGCGAGGCGCTGGATGGACTGATGTTAACGAGACAAACACCGAACGTTGTCCCTTTCTTGTTGATCGCCATGCTATTCACTTTCTCTGCCTCGACCCTCCTGCAATACAGGGACCTCGCGAAATCATCCCAGGGCAACTTCCGCCGCTTCCCCAGGGCCCTCCGCCACCCACTAGGACAGTGCTGCTCTCTGCACGGGACTGCAATATCCCCCTTGAGCCTCTGTTATCAGGCCCATCACCTGACGGCAACTTTTTCCCACCATTACACTTCCTTGTCGATGGCTTGATATCAGGTGTTCTCGACGCCCCGCCTGAAAGCCTACTAGAAGGGAGGCTGGGTATACAATTGGTCTATCTATACGCACACTGCCCTGATATGCTCTCCCCAAAGCTCGTTGAGCAGCTCAGACCGGAGAACCGCCAATTTCATATCGATGCGCTTACCGGGCCATCCGTCGGTAAATCACCACTCATTGCTTGGAATCGTCAAGTAAGGCGTGAGCTTCTGGACGGCACACGGCAGCTCATGTATGAGAATTCGCTTCAGTCTGCAAATCCAGCCGAATACCAACCGTTTATCGATTGTGTTCGTTCTGAATTTCGGCCCTTATCGCCGGTCCTGGCATCCAGCCGCAAGGATTGATCTCCGGACATATACGGCAGTACTCGTCGGGGCGGAAACATGTTGCAATGTCAAAGAACGGCAAATCAGAGCAGCATGCTGCTATCCTGGACCGTGGTAGTCCCCCTGGTGGGTGGTTAATGTCAACTATGGGTTCTTGCGCTTTGGTGCCCAGGAATACGATTACCTGGTGCTAGGAAAACAGCCGCCATTCATGTATACCCTGTTACCACGCCATCTATAGAGTATAGATATGATTTCATAGTACACATAAAAGCATGGCAAGCCTGTAAAAAAACGTTTAAAATATGGGGGAAACCCCTGCAGAGTCTTGTGGGTTCAACCAAGTGGAAATATAAGATTGGTTGGAATACGAAAAATAGATATGATCCCAACAGGCCCGTAGTATCTCAATGGAACTTTGTAGCAACCATAGTCAATCTAGAGCTGTAGTCAGGATATGCGAAACTCCAAGGTGACGTATTCAATAGAAGGAGAGAACTCTAACTGGCATCACCCCATCAGCTGTTAATACGAACATATGCCAATAAAGGAATAAGTAATTTACTATGAGCAAACCCCCACAGTCATGTAGTCTGGAGGTTCAAGGCCTACTGAGTGGAGGCATATGCCAGCCAAGCAGAGGCTTACGACGCGCAACAGAGTTTTTACCAACGCCAAGTATATAAATAATCACGCTTGCGGATATCCCGGCCGGAATTCGTGTGCCGCAGTCAGTCTCGGCACAATGTCCCGATTTAGCTTCAATTATACCTTGGCCATGAGCTGACGACTACTTCTTTGTATATAGCCAAGACGCTGCACGACAAGTACCAGTATGGAGCTCATTGAGTTCCAAGGCATGGAGAGGCTGCGAGACGAATTGGGATTTGCCCACCTCCAGTAGCAAAATGACGTCTTGATCATCCCATGTCATGTAATCCCTCTGAAGATGCGGTCCCATACTTGGGTATGTTTTGCAACCCATTAATCCTCTCGAGACCAAGGCCAGAAGAACTTCAAGTCAACAAGAGCTTATAACAGCATGGTCTCACCACTTATGTACAACCTGTGCCAAGCCACAGAAACTGTGAGCTCAGTCTTGGCAAAAGACCCCAGCAAAACGCCAGGAGGGATCATCAAAGAGTTATACGGCCAACACCATGATAAAACTCAACAAGAACCAGATCAAGGCACGGCATCAGCTTCCAACGCACTTGAAACAGCGTTTGAGTGTGGTCGTTGGGGCCCTACAAACCCGAGTCCGCTATTCCTACAGGCATTTGCAGACGCTCTACAATGCCTCGAAAAAGACCCTATGGCAGGGGTTGTCTCGCCTCCCTTGATGGGCTCTTACGGAACCGTGCCTCTGACAGTCATTGCACCTTTGGCTGATATCATACGCCACTGCGCAAACCTCATCGCGCGTGCAGAGAAAGAGGTCTTTTTCATCATGTGCACATGGACACGCTCGGTGGCTCAGAGACTTCTCAAGAATGCTTTGATCGAGCTGTCGAGACGTGCTGGAGGAAGGGGAGAACGAGTAATCGTCAAGATCATGTACGACAAGCCAGGCCCATCAAGCCTTATATCTCCACATCAGCAAGTCAAACCCGAGTCATATACTTCCAAGTCTATCGATCTCCCCTCGCCTGAAGAAATCCCCAATATCGACCTCGAGGTGATGAGCTTGCACAAACCGTTTCTAGGCACACTGCACGCCAAATTCTGCGTCGTTGACCGCAAGATTGCCGCTGTTATGAGCAACAACGTGGAGGATAACGATAATCTGGAAATGTTGACGCACATTGAAGGCCCGATTGTGGACAGTATTTACGACACAGCATTAATCACCTGGGAGGACGCCTTGCAACCGCAGCTTCCTTTGATAGAGGATGGCGTGCTATCGGAAAAGGGGGGAACGATGCATCTTGAAGGCGAGACTATACGCGACGAAAGGGCTGCCGCCACACAGGGAAATATGCAAGAACCACTGCCAGAGCACACATCAGAAGATCCTCATTACGACGGAGACCTTGCAGCAGAGATCAGGCGCATTCAGTCGCGCTACTCCACCAAGAAGGGTGAAACTAGTCTTCAAGCTGCGAATCGCCAGCTCAACGCAGCATGTCATAGCAATATTGAACCAACTGGCCCCGAGATACAAGAAGACGAGGAAATGGAACCTTATATCTCTACGATTATCGATGGGCAGCCGGTGCCCATGGCCCTGGTATCTCGCGCTCCACATGGAGGGCCTTGCCAAAAGGACGTCCATGTCCCTCAAAACGAAGCATGGCTCTCTCTGATTAGGAACGCGCAGAAGGAAATCTTCATCCAGACTCCAGATCTCAACGCTGGGCCACTACTGAATGCGCTGGAAGAAGCGCTGAAGAGAGGGATCGAGGTCACATATTACGTGTGTTTTGGTTACAATGACGCTGGCGAGATGATTCCAGGTCAGGGTGGAACAAACGATCAGGTTGCTCAAGCACTCGTCGCGTCTCTTCCCCCAAATGGCCCCGAACGAGACCTTTTGCACATTTACAATTACGTTGGCAAGGATCAGGATCACCCTATCCACAATTCGTTCAAGTCGCGTTCGTGCCATATAAAGTTGCTGATAGTTGATGGCACCGTTGGTATTCAAGGGAGTGGTAATCAAGATACACAGTCTTGGTTCCACAGCCAAGAGATGAATATCATGGTGGACAGCCCAGCTATCTGCCAAAGGTGGAGGGAGGGCATCGACAGAAACCAAAACACGAAGCGTTTTGGAAAAGTAGCAAAGGATGGTCTTTGGAGGGATGAAGATGGAAATCCTGGACAAGGATATGCGGGCAACCCAGGGACTGTAATGGGAGCGTTTAAAGGCGTGGCGGGAATGGTGATGAAGGCCAAGTCAAAAGGAGGATTCTAGGATCAGTTCTTGATATCTATAGCGTTGAATAGTCTACGAATCTGGATGTTACCACTAAAATCGAAGGGTTGAGTCTACATTCTTGACAAGACACGTTTGCATATCGCAGAAGATTGTAATGTGCTCCCACCAGACATGAACAAACCAACGCATTGGTGGATAACGTTGCGAGTAGCTCCGTCTTTCGGCCCTTATTTTCTTGGTAAATATAGCAATCAAGTTTGGTGGCGTTGGCGCCCTTGGCAATAAGCTTGGCGCCAACGTCATGTCCGTCCACCGCCTATGATAATATCTAGAAGACTTCTATCATAGCATAGGAGCATGTTCATGTTAAGTGAGATAGTAGGATGAGTCAAGTAGAAAGCAATATAGGACTCACTTCTGACCGATGCTGGAATTCAATAGCCTATGACTATCTTGCATATCCCCTTGAAAGAAACAGGAACTGACTGCTATTTGAGTAAACCATGGGAAACAGTCACGAGGTGCATATGTGCAAGTAAATTGCACAAGACTTTTATCTCCATCGTGCCGTTTACCCGTCCCTAACAACATTTACGAAAGCCAGCCACAGATCTGCAGTCAGATCATGAGTAAGGTTCAGATGCGCATCATGATTACATGAGCCCTTGATATATGCTGCATTGCGCCTAAAATTGTCGAGTTCATAATTAATGACGGCTGTATGAACAGGGCGGACATGAAAAACCCTGTTTCAGTTCAAGTGGCTCAACATTAGTGGTAAGTATGCAGTCAGAGAACCGATTAAGGATCTTATTACGCGAGCCGCTACCAGGCGGTTCTAACTGTATGGGATAAATAGATCTAGGTATATCTAATTGAGAATGGAAATGAGAGAATGTAATGTTAGCCCCATGGCAGAGTTACGAGTTAGGTTATACAAGATATAGCCAGGGCTGATACCGTTTGTACGAATGCCATAGCGAGCCGACTCAGCAGCCAAGCAGTTCTTGAGAGTCAACAAAGCGGCCTTGCCAACGTTGTAGGCTGCTTGGGGCTGGGGGTAGTTGACGGAACGGGGAGAGAGGACGGGATTATCTCGTCCAGCTCCACGTTGTTGTCAAGAGTATCGAGACTACAGGAGCATAAACGTTCGTCTCCGTCATTTTTCTGCTAGAATGCATTGTAAACAAAAAGGCCTAATGCAGTTTCGTAATCATGTCAAACAATTGACCTATAGGATCCCTATTTGGTCGCCCATTGTATGGTCTTGTCTCAAGTTCAAGACATGTCAGGTGTTCTACAGCATAAGCTGAGGCTCTGGTTAAGAATGCTTCAATATATAACTGTTTAAGAATATGAATGTTATACTATACTATGGACAGGGTAGCCTTCTGCCATTGTAAATTGGCACTCTATGCCTTGAGCTTGTTGTTGACAAATGCCAAGGCCTGTTTGCCATAGAAAGTCACATATCCCTGGTGATGATTGGCGTCGTTTCCGTTGCAGCAGTACGGGTCCTGAGAGTCGCAGTAGAGCTGAATCTTGCTGGCGTTGGGGCAGACATAGCCCTTTGGTCGCGCAGCAAACTAGACAACGGATAACAGATTAGCACATAACAGAGTCAAGCGTCCAACATTCCACTTACGCCTTGTGCTTGACAGGTACCGACTCCGTAAGCCAGACCACTCACGTAGCGAGGGTCGCCTAGGAAAATGGCAGCCTTGACCTGCTTGACCGCATTGGCTGAGAGGGGAACAGCCGAGCTGGTGATGCCCGATCCATTGTCTGGCCCTCCACAGAGAGCATTGTCCATGATCTGGCCACCCTATATTAAGACGTCAGTCAGCCTCCAACAGCTTCAGGGAGTGAACGAGCTGTCATACCTGCGAGTAACCAACCAGAACAATCTTTGTGTTGGGGCAACGCGAGTTAAAGTCGTTGACCGCTTTAGTAACTGCGTTGGTGCCCTGGCGTGCAGAGTCGCCGTATTGGACACCGCCGCACGAGGCTTGTCCACCACATGCAGGGTACACGATGGCTTCTGAAGTTGCGCCTGCATTATCAGCCTTGATCATGTTGATCAACGCGCCGGCGGAACCATAGCCGGGTGACACGGTGGTTTCACGAGCACCGAAAATATGAATTCCGGGACATGACTGAGCGGATACGGCCAAAGTGTTGGCCAGGACAAAGAGGAAAGTGTAGTCAACAGAAGGACGCATGTTGATAGTTGCTGTTTCTCTTCAGATTGATGCTGGAGTTGTTGAGCTGGGAAATGAAATGGGGAGTAGATCAAGGTTTATATAGCAAATCGGATGTCACGGCGTCTGCCGAATGCTTTCGGTAGTGTTTCAACGAGCATGGACATTTATGGCAATTATCATTAACCGGCTTGACCCGTACGAGGCATTGGCGGGTAAATACGACTCGACAGGGTATATCCCGCTTCTGAAACGCTCCGTGTCTGGCAATTGCCCATTAGTGTAGGGTATAATAATTAAGCAGAAACTAGGCCGGCAAATCGGTCTTGGGTAACTCGGATGAAGTGATTCCATGATACCTAGAACGGTTTATTTTGCCATAGACCGAGTGGCAATTATATAGTCAATCAAGATATGGTGTGGTAACATGACGAGAACGGGACAAACCTGAGCTATATTTGCAGTCTCTAGTTCCTGGTTTTAACCAAGTCGTGATGATGTTATCTCAGTCTCTCGATAGCGGATTGTTTGTTACTGAGACAGACTCAATTGCGAATCTTGATGTTGCAACTGGGACCAGGTTTTACGATCTGTTCTTATGGAGTAAGGGGCATTCTTGTTATAACACCGGGAAAAAAGCGAAATATTGGTATAAGATCTCCGCATGCACCGGTTAAATGATTTGAACGTTTACTCAAAACGTCCATGATGTATACAGACCAAGATTTACCCAAGATGGACTGCCACAAGAGGTATAGACGATATCGGAGGTAGATCCGATGGGGTCGGAGCTGAGGACCGTCCCGTTTCGGACTAGATACGGCATCCGGAGACGAGAAGCCGCATCACCAAAAACCTCATTGCGAGGCTGGCCTTGGACTGTAGGTGAGTAATGACACAGAGTAGGGATAACAGATTCACAAAGTCTTTTCTTATCAATATTCCACTCGAGTTTTGCCTGGAAAGCTAAGAATCACCTTGAGGGATCAACTGTCAACTGCTGAGTCATCACCATCGGAGCTCCACACTTCGCTCCGATCTAAATTTTCCCATCAACCTCATCGCACAAACCAAAAATAACGACATCATCACCTTCGATCTCACAGACCCAAATCCCCTGAAAATGAGTGGCAAGCCTGCGCTCGGGCTTCTCGGCGGTGGCCAGCTCGGCCGGATGCTGTGCGAGGCCGCTTCGCCTCTAGACGTCGAGATCGCTATCCTCGACGCGGCCGATGCCCCGGCTAAGCAAGTCAGCCGAAGCAAGTACCATGTCGATGGATCCTTCAAGGATGCCCAGAAGATTAGGGAGCTGGCCAATCACTGCAGCGTCCTGAGTGTCGAGACGGAGCATATTGAGACGGCTGTTCTCGAGGAGTTGGCAAAGGAGGGAAAGGTCGTTGTCTACCCGTCGTGGAAGACTCTTCGCCTCATCCAGGACAAGTATGAGCAGAAGAACTACCTTGGCAAGCAGGGTATTCCCATCGCTGAGCAGGTTGCTATCGAGACATCTGGCAGCGATGATATGCGAGCCGCCCTCAAGGACATCTCAGCCAAGTACGACTTTCCCTTTATGCTCAAGTCCAGAAAAGACTCATACGATGGCCGTGGAAACCTCAAGATCTCCAACGAAGCCGACATTGAGACCGCTGTCACAGAGTTTGGAAAGCTTCAGTGCTACGCTGAGAAGTATGTTCCTTTCCAACGCGAGCTCTCAGTCATCGTCATCCGCACAGAGGACGCCGATGGTAAGACGAAGCGACTGGTGCCGTACCCTGCGGTAGAGACTGTCCACGAGGACAATGTCTGTTCGCGAGTCTACATGCCTCCTCGAGATACGCCCGACTCTGTGTCAAAGCGTGCTCAGGAGGTTGCATGCAGTGTGGTTGAGAAGCTCTGGGGCCGTGGTGTCTTTGCAGTCGAGATGTTTGTGGCGGAGAATAACGACATTCTGGTCAATGAGATCGCTCCTCGACCTCATAACTCTGGCCACCTCACTATCCAATCGATGCCCTACATGTAAGTGTATTTGGTCCTTCACGCATCTCATGCTACTTGCATGGAAAGAAAGCTAAGTATCGCGTAGGTCACAATACAAGGCCCAGCTCACATCCATCCTCGACGAGCCTTTGCCCGAAAAGCTGGAGCCGCATGTTGCTTCCAGCATCATGATCAACATTCTCGGAGGCGCTGAACCTGACTCTCACTTCCCGCTTGTCCAAAAGGCCAAGTCCATGTTCGCAAGCAAGATCGGTGTCTACCCTCATCTCTACGGAAAGCAGTCCAAGCCCGGCCGAAAGATCGGTCACATCACTCTCACGGGATTGGAAGCCAGCATCAAGGAGCTCGAGGAGTTTGCACAGCCACTTGTGCAGTTGGCTAGCGATATGCGACTGGAGCGTATTCAAGCAAAGAGCAAGTCTCTCCGCCCAGAGCAAGCAGTTGCTAAGCCACCAGCGCCGCTGGTCCTTGTCACAATGGGCTCTGACTCTGATCTTCCTGTGCTCAAGCCAGGTCTGGATATCTTGACTCAGTTTGGCGTCCCTTGGGAGGTCGACATTACCTCTGCTCATCGCACGCCTGTCAAGATGGGAGATGTCGCTACAGAGGCTGCCAACCGTGGCATCAAGGTCATTATCGCCGCTGCAGGAGGAGCAGCTCATCTCCCCGGGATGGTGTCAGCCTACACACCTCTGCCCGTCATTGGTGTTCCTGTCAAGGCTACCCATCTGGATGGAATGGATTCTCTCTTGAGCATTGTTCAAATGCCTGTAAGTAATTCGGAGTCCTCCTTGAATGTATGGAGACTAATTGGACATAGCGAGGTGTCCCCACTGCTACAGTGGGCATCAACAACTCTACCAACGCCGCTCTCCTTGCTATCAGGGTCTTGGGCGCTTTCATTCCCGAGTACCATGAGAAGATGAAAACGTACCAGAGCGACATTGGAACCCAGGTCCTGAACAAGGCTACTCGTTTGAGAGAGTCAGACGTGGACTCATACCTTGCTCAGATGAAGCTCTAATCCTTTCGATAACAACGAATTTTACAGCCGCTGTCAGCTCAGTTAAACGACAATAAGGGGACATGGTGATGGGGATGTTGTTTTCCAGTAGAAAGCACACACACCAAAATCGCACAGACTGGGGGAAACTTGCATCTTGACTCAAAGGCTGAGACGCTATGCAGTGTATGTCAAGGACTTTTTGGCAGCTTTCAATCAAGCAGATGAATAGCCTGGCAGTACCAAGTAGTCCACCGTGTTACTAAGACGCTGTATTCCCACATCTTGTAACGGTAAGGTGAAGTCAGGCTGCTGTAATTACTATCATTGTGATTTCGACATGTAGGATTGGGCCCCTGTACCGGCATCAGCTTACACAGAGATCGGTCAAGTAAGGAGGAATTCTTATACTGAAACCAAGCCGTGGGTCAAACCCGATTTTTACTTACTCTATTCTACCTTGGCAGTCTCACGTCAGCCTCAGAATGGGTAATCAGCTCCCAACTGTGCTACCACGTATGTTCGCTAAGAAGAACGTGATTGGAAGACAGTGATCGAGGCTGCTTATGGGCTGGAAATTTATTGCATATGTTGAGTTTCCTAACCGTTTTAGGTGTAGTCTTTAAAACTGTTGAATTGAATTGCAAGGGGTGTCTCGAATATGCAGGCTAGATCGGAAATTAAAATGCCGTTGGCTGCCTCCAACTTGGAGTTTATTACGGTAATTATGCCGAGCTTCTGTTTATGGGAAACAAACAATTGACTTTTCTTCTATTACTTCCCGATGAACTAATCGACAGCCATGTTCTTCCCAAGTAGTGTCGACTCTGTATATCTGCAATTGTTGCTTGGTAGCCTCTTTCTAGCAGGCACTGCATACACACTCTTCAACTTGCTACTCCCTCGTCCGCTCAAAGACATTCCATACAATGTCCAAGCAACTACTCGCATCCTGGGCGACCTTCCAGAGATCAAAGCCTTCGGAAGTTTGACCAACTGGTTTGCTATGCAGCCGGTCAAGCACCAGTCACCTCTGTTCCAGGCTTTCATCCGTCCCTTTGCCAAACCATGGGTAGTAGTCGCTGACTACCACGAGGCCGCTGAGATCTGCAGCCTTCGTGTGAAGGAGTTTGATCGGGGCACTTCCAGCACCTCTCTCTTTGAGGGAGTTGTTCCTGGCGGACATATCACACTCACGAGTTCCGATCCCCAGTTTCGCAAGAACAAAGAGTTGGTCCGGAACTTGATGACTCCTACATTTTTATCCGAGGTACAACGATTGCCAATTCTGCTTCGAGTAAATGTTGACATACTTTGTTCAGGTTTCTGCCCCCGAGATCTATGACAAGTTCACAAGACTCTTTGATCTTTGGAGTCGCAAGTCCGAACTATCCAACGGGCGATGCTTTTCTGCCGCAAGAGACGTGCACAACGCCGCCCTGGATATCATTGTCTGCGCTGCCTTTGGCCTCGACACCCAGAGCACACAACTAGTCCGAGAACTGGAGACACTCAGTCCAGACGAGATGCTCACCAGCGACGACCCTGACGCAGAATTTGTTTTCAAAGAAGCTGCTCTTAAGGAAGAATTGGATGCTTTTACCACATTGTCCGAAAGCATCAACAAATCAGTAAAGACACCGTCGCCACGACTTTTCCACTTCTTGTACCGTCGTCTATCATCCACCGCGAGGAGCGCCTTTTCTCTATCGGGAAAACTGCAACATCGAGAAATCACCAACGGAATCAAGCGACGTCAGGCCGGAGAAGCTCAGAAATGTGCTGTTGATGAGATGCTAGCTCGCGAAGATATTATTGCTGAGAAGGAAGGCCGGAAACCGAACTACTACTCACAGATGATCACTAGCGAGGTAAGTCATAAGATACCTAAGCTCTCAGCCATTATGGGCATTGACTCTGTAGCTCATGACATATCTCATCGGTGGTCACGAAACAACATCTTCAGCTCTGCGATGGGGCATAAGCTATCTCAACAACGACCAACGCGTTCAATCCCAGCTCCGTAACGCCCTGCAAGAGGCATATCATCAGGCCAAAGTAGAGCAGCGTCCCCCTAAACTTGCCGAGATGATCCAAACACGCGTCCCATATCTCGATGCGGTAGTGGAAGAGACCCTTCGACTCTCGTATCCTCTTGGCATGTGTGTGCGGGAAGCTTCAGTAGATACGCAGATTCTAGGGGCTCACATTCCCAAGGGCACGACTATCGTGTTTCTGTCTAACGGACCGAGCGTGCTATCACCTCCGATACAGTATGATGAATCCCGCAGCAGCGAATGGGCTCAGTCACGGAAAAGGCAGCATTCTTTTGATGACAAGTATGATTACACAGCGTTCCGCCCTGAGAGATGGCTCAAGAAGAGAACTGCGGCCGATGGGACCGAGGAGGTTGTATTCGACTCCCAAGCGTTCCCTATTCAAGCGTTTGGTATGGGCCCTCGAAGCTGCTTTGGAAAAAGGATGGCATATCTCGAGATGAAGATCTTTTTCACACTCCTGGTCTGGAAATTTGAGTTGTTACCACTGCCGCCTCAGCTTGCGGTTCCGAAAGTGGTCACGTCCTTTACAAGGGTTCCTGACAGAGTATTCACTCGCCTAAAACAGGTGGTCCTCTAGGCGAGAGGAAGCCCTGATCTAGATCAGGGCTGAACAGGGTAGCGTAGTAAGAACCACTAAAGTAAGTTTACGAAGGTGGATATTTTAATATAAGTTGCCCGGGATGACTTCAACTTGGGTGACCAGCTGAAAGTTAGGGGTGTTTCTCGTCACGTGGTTGGTGAGACGAAGTCTTTACAGATTACTTTCCCTTCTTCAAGTTTCTTGGAATACAAATCTTGACCAGTTAACCATCCATTCACATCTCTTCAACCAACCTCAAAATGGCCCCATCCTGGTTCGAGAAGTTCATTGTCCGCGTCGACGCAACTCCAGACCCGAAACGCAGTGAGGAAAAGCCGGTTGTACAGATGCACTACACCGCTCTTGTGGGACACCGTCGAGTCTTGGGTATGGAAGGGGACACAAAGCCACGTTACGAAGTGAAGCGAGAAGCTATACTCCAAGCCTGGGGAGATAAATGCCATGTCACGTCGCTTTTGAACGGAAACTCGGAGATAGCTACCATCGACTTCCACACGTTTCCTCCCAGAACTGAAGTCGAGTTCCTGCAGCGCCGACACAAAGTCAGCATCAAGACGGACGGCGGGCATTATGATGCTGGTGGTGAACTAGGCGATTTGCACTGGAAGCCAACGGGTATGGTTCCATATGGCAAGGCTTCGTGGGAGCTCAGGGATGAGTCGGATCTCGTTGTGTCGGTCACCATTGATGATCGCCAGGTGAATGGGGTTATTAGTATCTGGAAAGATGGTCTTGGCCCTCAGATGGTGGAGGAGCTTATAATCATTGGGATATCCAAGATTGAGGACTACAGGAGGACGTTGAGGCAGGCTAAGAGGTCTGCAGCCGGAGCCGCTACCAGTGCGTGGTGGCTAGCCTAAAGGCTTACCAGCAACACAGATAATTCACCTGGGGTGACAACGTGAAACTGAAGAAACATGTTTTGAGAGTGTCTCCCGCCTCCGTGGTGGAAGCACCGTACTGGTTTAACCATACGATAAGAGCATGCAAACAACCTGTTATACTTGAAACCATTTGCTTTTCAAACTGAGATATATCCGAATATAATTACAAGATAAATGCCGCAACAAGAGGCATTACATATACCGCAACCAGGTTGACTGTGACAGAATGTCCGGCCTCATTTGGTGCAATCTCTGTAGGCGTTGGTGTAACAGGGGTCGCAGGGCTTGTGCCTGTTTCAGTGGCACCGCTAGACACAGAATCAGAGCCCCCAGCCGCAGCTGTTCCACTGGGGGGTCTGGTTTCCTGACCACTGGGAGCAGAACCTGTCTGGGTGATTCCCTCTGATGGTCCCTCTGCCGGGGCAGTTCCGGCAGGCTCTTCTCCGGGGCCTGTACCAGTCGGCGGCCCTGCTGGAACGGACGGCTCTCCTCCTTGGCGAGTACCCGGCGGTTCCTCTGCCGGGGCAGTCCCGGCGGGTTCTTGGCCTGGTGCAGTACCGGGTGGCTCTTGTCCCGGGACAGTACCGGGTGGTTGTTCGCCTGGTGCAGTGCCAGCTGGCTGCTCTGCTGGAGCTGTACCGGCTGGTTCCCCTGCTGGAGCAGTACCAGGTGGCTCCTGTGCTGGAGCGGTAACGGCTGGTTCCCCTGCCGGAGCAGTATTGCCAGGTGGTTCCCCTGCTGGAGCTGTACCAGGTGGCTCTCCAGGCGGGGCGGTGTTACCAGGCGGCTCTCTTGCCGGAGCAGTACCAGGTGGCTCCTGTGCTGGGGCTGTACCAGCAGGTTGCTGTCCTGGAGCAGTGCCGGCCGGCTTCTCCGGTGGCTGTCCTGCTGGAGCAGTACCACCAGGCTTACCAGCAGGTTCTCCTTCTCCCGAGTCCTGAGATCCCACAAACGAGACACCGCGAACGGTGAGAGCCACAGATCTATCCCCAGACATTTGCACAAATTGAACCTTTGGATTGTTCGAAACCGTCGTCTTTTCACTCTCAATCTCCTGGAATTTGCCCCCTGTATTCTGTAGCTCTTTATCGTAGACTTTCTTCTCGTCCACAATCATCTGGAGACGGGAGCCTGTATTCTGGCGTCGAAAGAGAGACCTAAACCGCGAGTTGGATATACCAGTCATGTCAACTTTGATGGAAGCCAGGATGCTAACAAGTTCACCAGGTGCGATCTCCGGTGGCTTCTCTACTTCGAGACTGAAAGATGCTTCGCCATTCGGCGGTGCTTTTAGCTCGCTGTGTGATGCTTGTGTTAGTTTATAGCAGAGACAGAGTAGTTATCGGGGAACTTACACTGCTGGTTCGCCGGCAACCTCGGTCATAGTCGCATACGGGCCAAGTTCAGCGTCTTGGAGGTCTAATACGACCAGCTCGCCCGTAGCAGTTGCAAAAGGCCTAGTAACTGCCGTGATCTCCGTGGCTCCAGCTTGCGTCCCCTCTGGGATAGCAGTAGGCTGATTGACTCCGTTAGTTGGCTCCTGGACGGTATTTGGAGCGGCATTAGTGCCTTCAGCTGTTTGGGTGGCTCCATTAGGCGGCAGTTGAACCGTGGCTAGAGATGTTCCAGGTCCGGAAACAATGGCAAATGTAGCTGAAGATCCAGGAGCTGTGAATGTAGCAATAGCCGCCCCAGAAACTGCAGTGCCTGAAGCTGCAGTAACTATAGTTATAAAGCCAGAGGACGTACCGATTGCAGCTTCAGTAGCTGTAGGAGCTGTAGCCGTACCAACTGCAGGTGTGGGTTCAGAAGCTTGGGTAGCTGTATTGACTGAAACTGGAGCCTGGGTAGCCGTACCACTTGCAGCTGTAGCTTCCGAAGCTGTGGGTGCTGTAGCTGGTCCAACTGTAGGTTCAGTTCCTGTTACACCTGTGGCTGTACCGACTGAAGGCGTGGGTTGAGATGCTGCAGTACCCGTAGGAGCGGTGGCTGAACCAGCTGACGCAGTACCAGCTGCAGCTGTAGCAGACTCTGCAGAAGCTGTCCCAGTCTCAGCTGTAACGGTAGGAGGTGCAGGAGCTGTAGTGGCTGTTCCAGCTGCAGTGGCTGTTCCAGATTCAGCTGTAACAGTAGGAGGTGTAGGAGCTGCAGTGGCTGTTCCAGTTGCAGCTGTAGCTCCAGAGCCTGTGCTAACGCTAACTGTACCTGCAGCAGTAGCAGTAGCCGCAGAAATCGTAGCAGTATCTACTGAAGGTACAGAGATTGTAGACGTATCGGTAGCTGGAGAAGCTGTAGTCACTGAAACAGCTGTGATAGTACCTGCACCTCCAGAAGCACTAGCAGATGTGACTGCTTCGCTGGATGATGTAACTTCAGAGTCTGTAATAACCGTAACGGAGGTAGTCGGAGTAACTATAAATATAGATGCAGAGGAAGTGTCAGTGATGGCTGTAGTCCCGGAAGTCGTGACAATGGCAGGTGTTACAACAGAAATTGTAGTCCCAGAGACACTCGCAACCGTATTGGTGATTGTGGCTGTATCGCCTGTAGCCGTATTCCCCGAATCAACTGCGGGTGTAGTGACCGTAGGTGCAGACTGAGACACAGATTCCGATCCTGTAACTGTTATTATGACGGGAGGTGTAGACGTTCCGCCTGAAACTGAGGCTGTAGATATGGTATTAGATACTGGAGCTGGCGCCGGGACTGTGACTGGATTTGCCGATGCAGATTCCGATGCCGAGACAGGGGCCGGGGCCGGGGCTGGAGCTTGCGATACTGACTCGGGAGCCGGAGCAGGGGGTGGTACAGGTGCTGCAGATTCAGACCCGGGTGCGGGAGCTGGGGCCGGAGGTGGGACTGGAGGTGGGACTGGAGCCGGAGCCGGAGCCGGAGCCGGGGCTGGAGCGGGAGCGGGAGCAGGGGCTGCAGATTCAGAACCAGGTGCCGCAGCTGGAGGTGGAGCCGGTTCCGTCTGGGTTTGTGAACCCTTGATCAGAAGCCCAATGATAAGACCTCTTAGCAGAATCATAGCTTCTGGTTGCTATTGATATAGACAGCGATATCAACCGACTAGGTAATGAATGTTTCAGACAAACATCGTTTTTGGCATATACAAGCCAGGAGTTCAGTCATCTCACGTCTTATCACAGCATTGTCTACCTGTTATATGAACCTTCGCTCCCAAATGGCTATCGTATTACTAGTAGGTTGCGGCTCGGGGCTGAGAGATGCGTGGTCTTACTGCATATTTAGTATGAAGTCTGATATGTGGGCATGTCTATCAAGATCCAATTCGTCGGCATCTGTGAGGATGAGACGTATAGTTATCGAGAAGGTATAGCATCTCTCAGCTGTCCTACACCTCTATCCCCTTCGCTGTGACTCTGACGGTCCAGTGGCTGTGACTTTATCTTGTTTAGTCCATTGGATGGTGCAGAAGCAGGGTTATCGCTTCTTGCACACAGTTCACATGAAGCCGTTAGTGGTCGGATTGCTCGCCACTGGAGCTACTATAATTACTAACGTTTAGCCAATGAACTAAAAACCCGTCTCTCGACGGATAGCATAGAAACGTCGATGATTGGAAGATCCATAGCCAATGGCTGAACTAAGGTAAGCATAATCGCAGATAGGGCTAGCCTATAGAGCTGAAACATGTCACTCGCGGGACGCCGTACAAAGTCTTTTCTTGGGACTGTAGCACACGGAGGAGGGCGAATGATCTAGGCCTCGTAATTTAGGTTATGACTGATAAGAGATGCTGTGATGGCAGTATGGAACGGAAAATACCATCTTGTATGATGAACAACCTGGAATGTATGGCTACCCTGATCTCGACTTGTAGGGTATATTACATTAAAATGATGACCAACTCATAATATGCTACACATCTCCAACTCTGGATCATCACAGTTACTGTATAAGATCCCAGTCTCGGACAGGCATCTAGCAAAGAAAGCTCTAGTGCAGGACTTTGTGCATGCTCGCATCATCATGACCCCTCCATCTCCTTATGACTTGCGAACCGCAGCAATTCTAGACCTGGGCCCCAAGTGCCACTGAAAGACTGTTTGGCTATTCTTGTGCGTACTGCCCAAGAACTGCTAGCCTCGGTATTGCCTGCGGCCGTCTGAGAATGCGTATATACCGCCGCTGGTGAGCGATGCGGAGGATGTGCAAAGCAATATCTTTACCCCACGTTTCTCTCGCATGTGACCACCGTCGATTTATGCTCACCAAGTAGAAATGGATACTCTACTACCTTGTGCGATATTGCTCACCTTGTGGGCTGTTCAGGGCTCAGAGGGACGAGTTCTCGAGCCCACGCAACGATCTTATATCATGGACCATGACCGACCACCTATACAGACCCAGATGGCGGAGATACGTGACATCAGACATATAGAAAAGCGTGCAACGACCAGCCCGCCCGTTAATACCATCACTATAGCCCCAGGCCAAACATGCGGTTGGCTGTCAGGCACTCCTGGAGTCGAGATTACTTGCGAAAACCATCAACCATGCATGTGGGGTGCTAAAGTAGGAATAATATGCGGTGATATTAAATCACCCGACAATTGGGAGTTTCACGTCACTTGCTATGAGAGAGCAGCGGCGTTGAACACTCAGATTTGCGACGATGTGTGCCAGAGCGCTAATGTACTTCTCTGGTGAGTTGAGTATGTCTACAGTCCTATGGGATGTTCTGTTAACGACTCCAGCACCGAGGAATCGGCTGCTTACTGTCGAACGTATGCCTTTCCAGGTGGAATCCAAGACTATAGATGTGTATCAACGCCAAATACCAGAGCGTCGAGCGTGGACTTTACCTACGATGGGCAGAAGAATGCAAATTTCCTCACTACAGCCTACACTGCCACTGACCCAGATGCTTCATCAACTGAGCCTGTATCTTCCTCCTCCTCCTCAACGTCATCATCAGCTTCTTCCTCAACTTCTTCGTCTCCTCCGCCTCCCTCGAACGATGTCAACCTCGGAGCTATCATCGGCGGCGCGATTGGAGGTTTTGCAGCGCTGTCACTTGTAGCCCTTGCGATTTGGTGGTTTGTTCAAAGATCGAAAAAGGACAAGACCCTCCAGATCTCTTCACCAATGCAGGTTTCGTCTATGGAACAGGCAGACCCGAATGCCGGCAAGATGAGTCCGATTTCTCCCATGCAGTCGGAATGGAGGAGTTCGGTATTCACAACACCGGGCTCAGTTGGAAACTTCAATTCGGTCTCACCGCAGGGGGCCTCATCACAAGGCGCCTCACCGCCAGGGTGGGTGAACCAACCAGTCTCACCCAGTATCCAGAGTTCGACGTCTCAAGGAATACTGCAGCCTATGCCGCAGCAAGAGGCTTATGAGATTGGCGGGCGTCCTATTCAGCCTCAGGCCTATGAAATGATTGGAGATCACACACACCATCGGGTCTACGAAATGGTTGGAGATTCTGTCCATCATATCTAGTTTGTTGACTACGGTATCATAAACAAGAGCATTCTCTATTCCAAAAATAGGAATCGTCTTTGTCTGGCATACAGAGGGTATTCTGGTAGATACACGTCACGCGAGGTGCCCTGTACCTGTCTGCCCCTCTCTGCCCAGTCTGGCCATGGAGTTTCTAGGCATCCCTTGGGATGTTTCCATACTAACGTAGAGGATGCTGCTGTCCTAGAGGCCTGTTGGTATCAGAGGGTGCGTCTCTGCATAACGTGGCTTGGCTAATTCTTGGTTGTGCAAGCCACGCCCACATCGCCGCATGCAAGCGGAGTCCATTGAAGCACCATGATGGAATCATTGTTGAATACATGACGCTAGCAGTATAGAGTTAGGCAGTGAAAAGCTTTTGGGGGGCAGGGCTGCAAATTAGTTAGT
>JAJJWO010000109.1:0-121940 GCA_021655895.1 Fusarium sp. NRRL 66739
ACCCCCCCCCCCCCCCTTCTTGAGGCGTTGTGAGCCACGAGGGATGATAGTATTCGCAGCAAGCAGGATTGAAAGCAGGATATGGATGTAAGGAGACAAGGCCTACTAGCCTCAAATGGATATCCATTATAGGTATCCTGAAGATGGCTCGAGTCTAGGACACCCAAAAAGAAAAGAACAAAGCATGAGAGTCAAAATAGAAAAAAGAACGGTTTGTAACGTGCCTGGGCGATGCTAATGTGTGCGTAATGCACATGTGCGGTAGTCGATGGGGACGTTCTCGGGGGTGTCTTTAGCAGTGTCAGCAATGATTGGTAGAGCTTCGATGCGGGAGTCGATAGTGGTGTGCAGGGGTACAGGGGTGCCGGGAGTGAAGGTGGGTGGGCATGGACATGGGCACGGCACGGACGGTCGTCAGCTGGATATCCGTACAGGCAAGCCAAAGCGTTCGGAAGAGCTGAAGAGTACTATGCCGGACCCAAGCTCCAACAATGATGGAACCTAAAAGCTCAAAGGGAGGCCTGAAAGGGATCCAACAGGGGTATCATAGAGGCGCGGTGCTACCTGTGCTCTGTGCTGGGTCCGTTCCCGTCCGTCGTCTTCCTGACTCCATTTTGTTTTCTCTTTCTCATACTAACGTGTCGACCAACCTGCTGGGGGTACATGTTCCTGTGCAGTGATACAGTACAAGCCTCGAAACCTGTTACTGACTGAGAGGGTGTCGCGCAGGTACAAAATATAATAGAAGCATAACTTACTTCAATAGAGATCTTCGGGACTCGGGCCACCAAAACTTCAGATCGCCGTCGAGCGAGATTACGATGGAGCTTGCTGCTGGGCTCGTTCAGCCTAGCCCCCAGGATAAATGTTGCGATAACAGTCGTCCAAGAGGAAGTACACGCATCAACCGTATTCGCGTCAACAATCAATCCAACTTTGTAGGCCACCACTTCAGTCGCTGCGCCAAGATGATACGCAAGCCAGCCAGAGAATAGGCGAGCGGTCGTCAGAAAAGCCGGGACGGGCCTGGCACTTATTCCCCGGGGGACTGGGGACTGGGATTCCACCTCGCTGAACAAGGGTCGGACCTTGGCCAAGATAGGAACCAGTCTGTTGGGGTAGGATGATGAAGTGATCGCCTTGCCGGCAGTCTTTTGAGTCAAACCTGTCAACCCCATATCAATTAGCTTTTCGTTACTTTTTGCGCGCCTGCAAGTAGCATCTCGGACAAGACCCCTGGCCTTTGAGCTTGCTTTCCTACGTTTGCAACAAACTTGAGCTCGTCAACTCCACGCATTCAACAGATTTGGAAGCAACGTCGCAACGCCACTGCCATCGATTCTCTAGCAAGATTGAGGACAGAGACGGCTAAGTGGCGGCGAATGTCCATGATACATGTTGGAAAGCGGGGAAAGGAAGCAAAAGAGAATTGAAGAGATGAGCTCAAGGCAAAACACCATAAACGTGGGCCTAAGCGGTTGAGACTGCAGCTTACTAGTATAGGCCTGTTTCGTATAGGCTTTGCTGCTTAAGATATTGATTTGGGCAACAGTAAGTGCTTTTGGCTTTCTTTGACAGAGTTGTCAGTAAGCTAGTTGGCTCAGGCATGCCATCGATTGTCTCACTCGTCCGAGGCTAGGGCCCTTGCACCTTTCTCCTACAGTTGGTCGGTACACTCTGACAGTTGCAAAAGGAACTTAGTGGGGTTGATATTGATGCCGAAGCAAAACTGCTGAAGTGCGATTGTAATCGTTCAATGTAAGCCGCGCTATAGCGTATCGTGGGACGCTTCTTTGAACCGAGACTGAGAACACTATACCAACTCTTCAAGGGGGAATACCATCTATCTTATACAACCTGGTTGCTTTGTCGCCAGAAAGATTGGATTTGTGGTCCCATAATAGTAATCCCGCGTACCTATGCGACTGGCTGCTCGATTTGGCCGCACCTATCTAGCCTGTTTTCGAAGTGCGCGCGAGCAAGGGTATTCCGTACAAGCCAGGTACCCGATCAACCAACTGTCTGTCTGATGTGAGATCGGAGTGACTTGGGAGCTCAGTCGCATGATCAATTGAGAAGAAAACGCGGTTCAATCTGATGTGCGGAGTATACTTTCTGCGTAGAATTGGATGTACAGTATGTGTATTTCTAAATTGCCTGGTGTACTGATGGCTGGGGGTGGGTGATATGAGATGGCACTTCCAGGGTTCGGTTGAACAAAACTTCTTCTGAGAGAGCGCCACCTCGGCTCCTGAAGAGCTCCCAGACATTCAACGGGCATTGCACTGCATCTCGTGCTCGACGTTGCCATCACCACGATGAAATCCCAGACAGAGTATGAGCAGAGCTCGAGAGGAGGGGCGGGTGTGAGATCTGCGCAGGGGCCAGGGTTATGACTTCAGGGGTGCACCAGCCCAGCAGCTGTAGGGATCGTCCATGCTCGCAGCGCCTAGCTTGACATAGACCTGCTTGCTGACAGCCCAAGTGACTGGCTACACCAGGCGACACTGGGTTGTGAGATCCTGCAGCAGAGCTATTGGGATGCTAGCGAGGAAGATGGCGCGCGGGCCGCTCGCAAGGGAGCCACCCGATAGCATAAAGTTTTGGAGCACGAACTAACCCAGGTGTTGGATCATCGAGACGGCTTCTGGATGTTGTCACAGCCCTTTCGAGGTAGCGAAGTTTGAAATTGATTAGCGTCCTGTCCCCTGTGCCATCCCCACCACACCTCTGAAGCCGAATCTCTTCGGCCGATGGAGGAAACTTGAAGGTTGTTTTGGCATTTCTGTGTGATGATTACTCGTGAATGACCGTTCTCGAGGCAAATATTCCGGCACTATCATCTTCAAAATTTTGCTCCGGAATCCCGACCCGCCAGCAGTCAGTGAAGCAGACTTGGTCCAACCCTCTGGCCTGGGATTTGACGAGATGAGGCGGTTACCCGAAGCAAAGACAGGAGGCAGCCTGTTTGACTTGACACTCGTGGAGGCTGAACACGATTTCGTTCTGCTACCCCGCCTTATTCTTTCGGGTTTCCACGTCGTCAGGTTCCCATGGCTGGTCGATGTGCCCTGAACGTAGCAAGCCGGCCGGGGTGAGCAAGCTCACGAAGCCATGTGAGCTGCCGCCCATAAATTCGCTTGATAGTCGTTGCACGGCCACCTGTAAGACGTCTTCAGCGAGCTTGCACAGCAATGCTTTTCCTTATCCGCACTTTGAGTCACACATGCTCCAACTCTAGCATGCTGGATGCGGGATTCAATTCCAGGGATCTATCACGAAAAGCCTTTGACCGCGGCCTGGTGCTTTATTAAGACTCCTCCAACAATTGGGGTCAGTCTGTCCCAGGTCGTTGACACGTGCATGTCTCAGCGAGCTTGGGGTGGAAAACGACCAGTTGGACCCACGTGAGAACATGGAACAAAAAGTCGCAAAGTTGTGGAAGTTGTTTACTTTCCGAGTGATTATGACACATAATTATCCATCATATGCTTGTCTTGAATGTCGGGCACGCAATGTGCTTTAGCTTGGTAGTTTTGGTAAATCCGAAGTCATGCTCAAGAATGGGTTGCAAGCTCGAGTTGAACCGGGAACAGTCAATTGGGTACTGGTCAAGTATGTTGCATGACTGGTCTTGTTCTAAGCCGCTCAAGGACGTGTGAGCAGCAAAGTCTTGTTGCACGTTTGATATGAGATGCTGAAATTTGGTCCTCGCAACAAGAATCCATAATGGTAACAAAGGGCCCATAGGGACGGTATTGCACGATGGTTGCGCATGGTTCTGGTATCGTTTGTCGCAGCTGTTCGGTTCAACCCGAGTGGACATGTCGACCCCACGCAAGGGCTGGGCAAAGAAGCTGAGACATGTGCACAGGATGTATGTCCTTCTGATATTCCTGTCATGAGTCAATCTGCTGGTCGTCACATGGAGAATATTGCATAGAAAACAAGAATAGAGGCTAGTATTCCGGAACATGAGATCCAATGCGACCCAACAGGGCGCAACAATATTCTGCGGAGTGCATGAGGGATACTGACCTTTGCTATGTTTGGAGTGATATATCGACAACGAGGATGCTTGCATTGCAGACGGAGAACAAGCGAGCGAGGGCTGGTGCCGATGAGGTTGGTAGTTCTCTGAGATCATGCAGGCCGTGTTGCACACGCATCGCACATCGCACATTACAGATCTGGCACTTTCCCTAACGTCGTTGCTCCCTATCCTATCGCGCCACCTCCCTCATTCTGGTGTGGTAGTACGAACTGCGCCTCAACAGAGGTGCGTGGTTGTATGTCGGCCAAACTGCCAATAGCATGGCATCATTCGTGTAGTACCAGGGTTGCGGGTTGGTGCGGGTTCGGAAGCCCGTGATCGAACATTTCTATCATTGTTGAGACGTAAAGATTCGAATTGGGTGATAATGCAAGCATGCGGTAGAGCACATCTCCCGCAGGGCAGAGGTGATGGCCAGAAGAATGGGAGCCCGAGGGTATCAGCCTCGCTATTTGAACCGTTTGCGGACGCGTTTGCGACTGGCCACCGCTGGGCAAAGCCTGTCGTCAGCATTCAAGTAAAGGTAGATCAGGATTGCGTGCATTTCTTTTTGATGTAAAAGGAAAAGAATTGGTCTCGAGGGAAGCAGGTAGATGCGTTGTTGTCTACCTAGGTGTTGTTGAAGAAGGTACCTTGGAGCGCTCCACTTTCTGTTTGCGGTGCGCAGTTGCCTTCTTAGTCGTCCGGATACTATAGGGCCAACAGGAAGGTACTATCTATGCTAAAACCGGAAGTAGCTTGCTCTTCGCAGTTGCAGCTGGAGTTCACAGTTAAGGCTGCGTCTGGGCAATTGATGTAGGTACTAATATAACAACAAACCATATTGGGATAGAGTCACGACAAAAAGAACATCTGCTGCGATACATGGCACAACCCACAACGTCACGGAAAACGTCGAGTAGGGGGTTTCTACACAATAGAAGACATGCGCCCTGATCAACACTGACTAACTACCTACGCTCTCGCCTATAGCAATTATCCCCCAGTCTTGCCGCATGTCAAGCTCGATGCATGAGAACTGACGAACAAAGAGTCATTCCATCAACCATACAACTCATCTTTCGACAATACCGCTACCCAGGACATTGCCCTCTCTTTGATAAAGAAGAAGGATAATACAGCCAGTGGCTCAACGAATCCGGTAGTGCATTTCAACGGCCCCAGCCCACAGCAATTGTCTTATCCCTAGGTTTTCCGAGGACAAGTAACTCTGGCCAGTCACTCCAGTTTGCAATTGAGTCGGCGCAAGACAAGGGGAGAAGGAAACAAAAAGCAAAAACAAATGGCAACAGCTGGGCACGGCTAGTCACGCTCAGAAGCTACAGTACGGTACCATGGTCGGCCATTCCGAAGGGACCTCATTGGTTGTACATGTCCATCCGCTAAGGGGCGATGATGATGTTCGAGATCAAGATCCTAGCACTTCTCGCTGCCCGCATTGGCGTCTTCTTGTCAGGAGTTCGCTACCGAGTGTAGGCTTATATACACGCCCACTCTTGTTGCACTCTCGAATGTTGTACTGTACGACAATCGAGGCATACATCCGAAGGGAGTGTTTCCAGTTCGGCGTTGAGCATCAGTCTTGCCTTTGGCCGCCAGCCTCTATTTCGACCGCTAAGCGATCGTGGCCATTGCCGAAGGAACGCTACCCTGCGAGAAGTTATTCCGGACAGCTATAACATGGGATATTATTATGGAACTCAAGGGGATAGAGCAATACAATGTTTCCTTGCAGCTGCTAATAGAATAAGCTTGCGCGACCGCAGAGCTGAGGATACAGTACATACCATACAAGGTGCTTAGGCCTTCAGGCCCTGGTTCGTCGGATATGCAGCCTCCCGCTCCAAGGGTCGAACTTGCTATTAACATTCAATGAGGCTCGGAGAAGCGTGATCTGATCCACTTCCTCAGCTGGCTTCGTAACGCCAAGCTCGTTACTCGTTATGGCTGAGCCAATCCCTGCTGAGCGAGTCGGAGGGATTGCATCCACAATGTGGTTATCACTTGGGATCTGATGAAACGGACTCGATAATGATCTGGAACAGATTAACAAAGACTGTCGACATGGATGATAACTGCTTCAAAAGTGAGAGCAAGAAGAAGCAAGCATAGTCCTAAGTGTCGTGCATTGCATATGCAGTTTTTAAGCAGAAAGGTATGGGCAATGACGTACCCCAGATCCTAGGTATTCATGAAACAAACACGATCTGGAACAACCCAATGTAGACCCTGTCATTTCAGCTATTCAGCTTCATTGCATTCTTAGTCGCCATTGTAATTGGGGGTTTCAAACGGCCTGAGTTGGTACGAAGAGTATTATACTCATTGTCAGCTGTTAACGAAGGCATTCCCAGTTGACCATTGAGAAGAACAGTTGCAAGATCAACCATCATGTAAAGTCAAACTTCAAGCCGGCACTTGCTAGACCACAGCAACTCTTCCTTGCTTGGTTTAGATAAAGCTGACAGAGAGTACAGGGTATCCATGCTCGGATGGACTAGCTGACCGAGTGAGGCTAGTGAGGGTTATGGAAATTGGCATTTCAGACCGACATTGCACGCGAGTCAAAGATGATCAACTCAACTGTCATGAAATATCAGAAACCCTCGAATGGGCGGCCTGAGCGTGCTGGCTGCTAGGGAAAAAAGCAACATTGGAGGCTCTAGCCCAGCACCAGGGGTCACCAAGATATTGGAAAAAGCAAGTTGCTGCAAAAGGGCCATGTCCGTCCATGTATGGTCTGCATACTCCCAAGCCTATCAAGTCCTCTGAAGCCCAGTCACTAATTCCTTAGTGGGGATAATAACAATTTCGTGCGGCGCGATGTCCTTTTATCAGCCAGGCGTCGATATATTTGTTCTTGTTTCGATGTCTGATGAAGCCGATATGTCATATCATCCGTGGATCATGTCGATTCTCACCGCACGCTACTGGATGCCGATGGGCAGATAATCCTGAGCTCAGTTGAGGCGCCTGGGGATGGACTAGTCTAGCGGAGGATCGGATGGATGCCACTACGCAGTAGTCCCGTGGGTGTGCTAGTTTTCCTTGTCCGCGCGCTTCGACGGGTTTGTCTCTGGTCTCAATTCCTCTTTGAGCTTCTTGCATATCCTACGCCTCGGGTCTCTACGTAAATAGAGACCGCGGGTTGCGGATATAGATACCGGAGATTGGAGGAAACAGGGCGAGCGGACCTTGGCACTCGCTATCAAGGACCAAAACCATGATAGATGGAACGGAACTTAGCTTGCCGCTGCCCGCCTCGCCGCACCGCGCCGTGCATCTCAAGTGTCTTGCCTTGTAAGCGGCATCCAGAGCCTGGTGAGACACGGGAGTGTCAACCAGGGTCTTCTTTTAGATCGTGGTTGACCACTTCACCTCAGCCAGCCGAGGCTAGATCCTAGCTCCATCAAGTATGTAAATTGTGCGTGGGGGGAACAAACAACAGTGAATTAGAACACAGGTTGGCAACTCTACGACTAGAGGCCGTCAAGGACCGTTCCGTTCGATCTATAGCTAGACCAGCCCAAGGTCGACTCCATGTTTGTTGGCCTGTCCGCACGAATGAGGCGGATGCAATGCTAGATCTGCCCTGATCGACAGAAGAATGACTGCATCATGGTCAGACTTGCATTTCTTAGCCTGCCGGAACTCTAGTGGCATCCTTTATGAGGCCTGGCCGTTACTCGCAGCCCCGAAACAATACTCTCTAAGAACCCTGTGCAACTCTTCAATCTTAGATCTCTGTCATGCAGCAGGCATGTATCGATTTCTTCACGCAAATGAGCTGGCCCTTCCCAGGCTTGATCTTCACAAATGCGACTTCTTTGTGAGACATGGCGCGTTGGCGTCTGTGATTGGGTTGGCCAAAGATGCAAAAGCTCTGCTCACCGCCATCTCAACAACGAAAGGGAGGGCACGCCGTTGGCTTTATGGCCTCATGGACGGAACGGAAGAATGCATACATTATGGGTCTTTGTTGATATTCGTTGAGGAGACTGCTTCTGGTGCGCACCTTGGTATAAGCAGACGATGCTACCGCGGCCTTCCAAAAGCAGAGCCTCTTGCATCTGCACTGCGATAGATGTGGTGATTGCCCTTTTGCAGTCTCTGCTTATGAGGCATTCAACCTTCACCGCTCAAGAACATCATGGTCTCGACCGCACACTCATTCTCATGAATTGGACAAGAGACATGAAGAATGCAATACATTCGACCTGCGGTCTGCAAGGCCCTATCGTGCCTATTCGTCGATGAGAATGTGTGCTTGGATGACATCTTGGGCATCTATGGCGGTGAGCTTTTTTTCTGTTACCGAGCACATACTGAGTATGTATTGCTTGATGTTGAAACTGAGGCCCATTTCTAAACCTGAAGTTGGTGGCAAAGGTCCGTCGTGGGTGTAAGTCTAACGCGTGGCCATCAAAATCTTCTCATAGCGAGGCCACAACTCTGAACCTGGCATGCCTAACTAACAGTAGGCGTATTACAACTGCAGCTGGGGAAACTGCAATCCGTTCGCTTATTCTTTGGTTGCCAGCTTTCCACTTGACTATGAGAAGGGTTGTAAGTCTGGGTAGCCGTGGTGTATCAGGCAAGTGAAAGTGTGGACCGTATTGTGACTGGCAGTTGTTTGAGAACAGGTTCTTCCAACAAGTGAGTGAGTAGACTGATAGTCAACTCAATGCCTAGAGACCAAAGAGATAAAATGATATGCTCAAATCTATCTGAACAATAGTAATGTCCTTGATGATGACCCGAGTGTTCTTCTCTAGCCACTATCCACGAATCTCTTGATATACAATCTCTTCAGCTGGCCCAACACGGATCTTCACACAGAGAGAAACCAGATTACCAATTAATTGAGACAAGCAGTACCACTGAGGACTTGGGCATAACTAGCACTCCGTATGTGATGATAGCTGGCGTGTGATATAGGTATATTGTGTGCGTGCTGCAATGATGCTGGCAAGGGTTCCTTCAGGATATCATCGAAGAACCAAGCAACGGCCGTAGTTTTTGCGGCTTCGGTAATACGATAACATGTTACAACTTTATACTTGTTGAAACTGACCGTGTCTGCTGGTATATAGTCAAGTTTGATCTACATCCGTGGGAAATAGGGTAGGCATGGAGTCGAGTGGCACCATTATCTAGCCATCATCGTATCTCAAGGACGTGTTCCGTTAATTTTATCAAGAAAGAGAGTAACTGTGGGTTTTTTAATGTGATATTTACGTATTATACAGAAAGATCTGAGTGACATTCACCACAGCGGTGGCTGTTTGGAGTACTGAGATTGTGAAAGCTAAGCGCATGCATATAAAAATCAGGGATGAATCAATCGCTGCTGTAGTTAACAAGACCAACTCTTGGTTAGAATATAAATATAAATTGAGGATGTCGAATTCTCAAATCTATAATTTGCCTAGACCTAAACTTTCGCTGTTGAACTGGGTGATGTCTTGTGCTCCGGGTCGATGGAATCGTGATAACTCATCTCCCAGCTCCGTCCGGGCTATAACACATCATAAGCTCGCTACTGTTACTCAATTCATTTCTTAGATATAGCCCTTCGAAATGATATCCTGAGCAAAACCCTCTCAGAATGATGATAAACACCAGCAGGGGTCGGACCGAAATATATTCCTTCTACCTGGCCGTGGACAACTGGCAGAGAAGCTGAGAAGCACTGTTAGTGCTGTTAAAATTGAAGCGAGATTATAGTGAGGCCTCTAGCCTGATAAGTTACATACCATTCTAGACCGCCTGAACAACCAATGTCATGGAGTGGCTACAGATACAATTCTTCTTTTGAACCGTACACATATATCTTGATGCAGAGGCTCACGCACATCTTGAGGAGAGCAAGTTAGACACTAGCCATAAAAGAAAGCATTTTAGGCTTGTTACCGTATTTCTTCCATATTAATTGAGAGATCATTTAATGGGCAACGTAGGCACGATGTTCGTAGAGTTAAGGAGTCGATCATACACCCACGCTCCATAGCACTTCGTTAAATGCTGGTTGATTCAAAGCACGTAGGTTTACTGATGTTTTATCGAGTACCCAGATTCCCTTTGTCCGGTCTACTGCTAGATAGTTCCCTCTCAGTGATCCCAAGGCTCGGACCAAATCTGTTCTTGTGGTTGATATATTTGTTACTGTGGTGAGAGCATCGCTGATCGCGAGACTTTGAGCCGCGCATAGATACCGTTATTACATGACAGGATTATTCAAGCTGATGCGATTAAACCATCTCTTGCCACAACCGAACTTGTATCGCATGATGACATGGTTCATAAACCCCGCTTGCCTTCCAAACAACAACTTGGGGTCTCTAAAGAACAGCTATGGATATGGCGAGGAGTCATTTACTAGAGCAGCCGCCGCCACAGCCTATAAAGGCACTCATTGGATTTCGAGTCGAGTGCCGTGACCAATCGAACTGCTCCTTTAACTCAAGACTCTCACAGCAAAGGAGCCTGTCGCCCCGTGGACTCCCGACAACGGGCTTCTGGGAGGCTGCGGATCATCACTTATCATGGGAGCGTGTCGGTACACCTTTCATATCATTTTTTAGATCATGGACTAGAGCAATGAACTGGAGAAAAGGCCGAGGAGGCCGCGAAACTGTCATTATCGCAGTTTGGCTGGAAGGCTTGTCCAACATCTATGACGCACACAGTATCGCGATGCGTCTCAACTATCCATCAAACCGTTATCCAGTCAGAACGCAGAGGCGTAGACTTGAGAGCCATGAGGGCGAGCTTCTTGTTTACGGCAAAATCCCGTTCCAGGAGTATAGGACTATCGCCTGCTTTACCGGCGATAGTGTCTCAAGCCAGACAATAAAGCTTTCACCGCTTATCTCTCATGAGCAAACATTCGAAGCATCGATTCCTGCTAATAATTGGACTGGCCGCAATCACCCTGACATGGACATGACCTGGGAGTTGGCGGACGAGATGCGCAGCCTTACAGGTGTACAGAATGATCTCCAACTCTGCGTGCTAGTACTTGAAATATGCGGAATGAGTTGTACACTCAGAGATAATCAGGGAACTACGATAATTGAGTGTGTCATCCCGTTTTACTTTCCTTGTACCACATGTCGATACTACTTCAACTCACCGTTTGTGGGAAACAACTCAGCTTCCGATGGAGAAGCTGCACCTATCTGATGTTAAGACAGTTTAGGTTGGAAGTTGAATCATGGATGTGAAATAGGTAGCCAAGGATATTTACTTTGTAAGGCCATCACTCTGAAAGAGGCATCATGACATAAGCCAAGTGAAAATAGTCGATATCAATGAAATGACATGCTCATAAATACAGACCAAGATAATTAGACAAGACATTATTGGCTCGTCCAAGTCGGTATTACAACTCCGGCGCAATTTAATCATGGCCGGTTAAAAGCCGCAATCAGTGGATCAAGAGTAACCATGAGATAGTATGATGATACCCCATTGAAGCTGCTCCTCTGCAGTAGTCATTATAATTAGTCCCTATCCCTAGAACATGTCTAGCTCTTGTGCGAGGATACGATGCGTGCCAACTGCAACCCCTTGGTTGACATCATGAGACATGATATGATACAGTACAGTACCTACATGGAAGTCATGATGCTGGCTCCTCAATGGACGGATCGGATGCATCTGTTAGTCGGCAATGCATTCTGTTGGTCAATATCGCCCGTGTTACTCCGTGATGATATCAATACTAACTTTACCCCTCATCTGCGGCCATAAAAGCCAGTTCTCGCTCCCCCTCTTGTCGAGTTCTTTCTTTCTTCACCATCATCTTCAACTGTCTCAACAACTTGAATCAACCTCTCGCAAGATCAAAGGTTTGTATCGCTGGGGAGAATCAACGTTCTGGTCTGACACATGTGTGATACACTAGATCGTCTCTCCCTACTGTATGGCCATCCCTCGAGGAGCAGCAGCCATGGAGCCTTTCAGTGGTAGTCTTGTCCAGACCTGATTGGGACCTCTCAGGTAAAGTATCATGCATGAGCCGGTGCCCGTCCTCACCTTGTCGTCCATTGCTTAAGTATGAGTTATCATCAAGATGACTCTCAACGCTGGGCTGTGGCGAGAAGGGGGGATGTGGCTGAGATTATACGGCAAAACTTGATCTGGATAATACCAGCGAAAGGATCATGTCCTCCTCCCCATTGACCTCCAGACTCTAACAACCCTAGGCCCAACATGTCTCCTCCCGCAGCTGTATCGCCCACCTCCCGCTCTGCTGAGCTTGCTACCCCTACCACCAAGCAGCTTCCCGTCCAGGCGGGCAAGAACATCAACACCAAGACCGTCGAGGAGATGCTCGGCCAGTGGGATGACTTCAAGTTTGCCCCCATCCGCGAGAGCCAGGTCTCTCGCGCCATGACTCGCCGCTACTTCCAGGACCTCGACAGCTATGCCGAGTCTGACATTGTCATCATCGGCGCTGGTTCCTGTGGTCTGAGCGCTGCTTACATCCTGGGCAAGAAACGTCCCGATCTCAAGATCGCCATCATCGAGGCTTCTGTGTCTCCTGGTGGTGGTGCTTGGCTCGGTGGCCAGCTCTTCTCTGCCATGGTAATGCGCAAGCCTGCCGATGCCTTCCTCCGTGAGGTCGGTGTTCCCTACGAGGATGAGGGCAACTATGTTGTTGTCAAGCACGCTGCCCTGTTCACCTCGACCATCATGTCCAAGGTCCTGCAGATGCCCAACATCAAGCTCTTCAACGCCACCTGCGTCGAGGACCTCATCACCAGACCTTCTGACGAGGGCGTCCGCATCGCTGGTGTTGTCACCAACTGGACTCTTGTCTCGATGCACCACGACGACCAGTCCTGCATGGACCCCAACACCATCAACGCCCCCCTGATCATCTCCACGACTGGCCACGACGGTCCCATGGGGGCCTTCTGTGTTAAGCGTCTCGTCAGCATGCAGCGCATTGAGAAGCTTGGCGGTATGCGTGGTCTTGACATGAACCTCGCTGAGGATGCCATTGTCAAGGGAACTCGTGAGATTGTTCCTGGTCTTATTGTTGGTGGAATGGAACTTTCAGAGGTTGACGGTGCCAACCGAATGGGTATGTTTGCCTCTTAGAATCATATGTCTTGTATCTAACATTACGCAGGCCCTACATTTGGTGCTATGGCTCTGAGCGGTCTCAAGGCTGCCGAGGAAGCTCTCAACATCTTTGATGTTCGCAAGAAGCAGAATGATCTGTGAGCAGGAATGAATCGAAAGAAGATCGAACATAAGGGATCTATAGTTTAGGACCTCGTCTTTCTTTAGAGGTCGACAACTTTGCCGCTCTTTTTAGTTGGGATGTAGGGATCAGGATGTCAGCAATATGACTCTTTTTAGTCAAGCAACACTAAATAGCTGAACCGTTGCTTGCTCTCATTGTATTCTTGCATTTCCATTTCATAGTGTGATTAGTTGTTGTCCTTTGCCAACCCGTAAGCTCACGACTACTTCTTCACCTCCATCTCTTCCTTGACCTCCTCGACAGGCTCGACCTCTTTTGATGGACTTGGAGGAAACTTCATCCCCCTGTTGGCATCGTTCGGCTCCGCACTCGGTCCCCAGCCTCCATATCCTTCGCCGATAGTCACCCCCCCAAGCCCACTAGTTGGGCCTATGGCTGCTTTACCAGCGAGCTGATTCCTCCCAACTCCAGGCTGGGTATCAGCCCACGAGTTGAGCTCGTCACGGGTCTTGCCTGTGTATTTCAAAATCTCTTCGTCGCTGAGAGGCTTGCTCTTCTTGCCGTCTTTGAAGCGACTGTAGAGGGATTTGTTTTGGGTATCGTCTTGGTTTGAGGATGATGAGTTGCCCATGTTGCTGGAACTAAACAGAAGTGATTGGTGTGATGCTAGATTGGTATAGTTGAAGATCTGAAGTTATTCTGCTCTTGGCGTTTATACAGATATTTATAGATGCTAGGACAATGTTGGAGTGTTGGGAGCTGAGGGGTTAATGCGTCACGAGGCGTCCCGTCCATATAAACAGGGCGCTACAATAAGACGAGGCGAGGCAGTGCTGAGACTGCTCCATCTGCTAACTTCTATGCGCAAAGATCTATAATCTATAGGGTGCTTTACGTTAAGAAATACACTATGCCTCAAGTGTGCCCAACCATACAACGTCAAGTGATGACGGCCGGTGATGGGTTACACTGCGTAGGCTAATCCCAGGGCTGACTTGGCTTGATTTATTAACAAGAATATGAATTACTGGTCTGTATTGTCAACCATTCTAGTCAAGATACTCCCTCTTCCCAACCCTCTCGCAAATCTCCTTCAAAACACCACCCGCCCACTCATAATCCTCCACGCTCACATACACCTGCGCACTGATCCGCACCCAGAACCGCCCAGCATGTACAAACAGCGACAGGAACGTCTTGTAGTCGCTGATCATGAGATTCAGAATCCACTGGAACGCCTTCTGCTGGTCCTCAGCCGGCACAGCCACCTCGCCCTCGACGCCTGCAGTCCCGCTCCAGACGGGCAGAGCAACGTTGGACATGGCGCAGTTGCGCAGCGTGCCCGTGCTGTTTTCCATATAAGTCGTGCCTAGCATCTTGGCCACCAGCTCGCTGCCCTTCTTGTTCAAGTCCCAGAGATAGCCCAGGACAGCATCCTCGCCGCCCAGCACCTCGTGCCGCCACTTGATAGCGTCCTTGACGCACAGGTACGGCGAGTTATCGAGGGTTCCCACGAACTCAAAGTTGGCAACGAAGGGCGACTTGGAGCTCGGAGGCAGCGGCGTCGTCCGCTTGGCCAGCTTGGGCATGTAGCCGTGGCTCGTGGCAAGCGTTGTAGGGATCAGCTCCTGGTTGCGCTGGGGCACGTAAAAGACGGCGCATCCGCGCGGGACGTGAAGCCATTTGTGGCAGTTGGACACGAAAAAGTCTGGGTCTGCTGAGGAGAGGTCCAGCTTGACCATGCCGATGCCCTGCGCGCCGTCGACCATGCTCAGCACGTTGAGGCGACGACACGTCTTGATCATGGCCTGCCACGGGAAGACGACGCCTGGCCGCGATGTGACAACGTCAAAGATACAGATCCTGGCTCTTTTGCCCTCGGCCTCGATCTTGTTGACCGTGTCCTCAAACCGCCTGAGAATCTCATCGTCTTCCATGGGATACGTGAGCTCAATCTCGCGGTGGGTGACGTTCCCATTGTAGTAGTCCACGAGGTAGTCTGCGACTTTGCCGCAAGCTTCGTAGATGGTCGAGAAGCTGATGATGACGTCTTTTCCGTCGTCGTTCCATTTGAGATTGCGGAAGACTGTGTTCACGCCGGCGGTGGCGTTGGAGACAAACACGACAGAGTCCTCTGGGGCATTTATGACCTTGGCCACGGCAGCGCGTGACTGATCGAGGATCTTGGGGTATTCGTAGCGAATGAAGACGTCAGGACGAGCTTCACTGGGTCATGTTAGAACAAAGACCATGGGTATAAGGGGAAACGACTTGCCTTGCGTCTTGATACTCGCGAAACTTTGTCTGGATCGCCCTGGGATAAGAACCAAATGACCCTGAAGAATACGTCAGTGTTCACTCAGACTCGGCTCGTTTATGATATTGCATACCATGGTTAAGATTTCTCCATTCTGGGTCAAATGGAAATTCCTTCTTCATCGAGCTCCCAAACACAGAGACATCTGTCTTTTTCCGCATAGGGAGCTCTTGTGAAGAAGCAGCCTGGCCAATTGAACCCATGATGATCCAAGTTCCAGTGGATGAAAGATGTTGTGATATTCAGACTCTATTTCGTCTCCCCAAAGTGCACTTTTATAACTTCTGAGCTGGTCTAGAATGAGTCAATTAGCACTACCGGTACGGCTGGTAACACGACCCCACATACTCAACGTCAACGACGCCCTTGTTCGGTAGTACTCAACAGTAACAAATAGACTACACTACACTCTTGTCCCGAACAAGGCTGAAAGGCCGTGGGTACCCGCTACAGAGCGTGGCTAAAGTTTCCCCAGCGAGTAAGCGAGTGACGAGTCACAAGCGCTGCCAATGATGGGAATGGCTTCACTCCAACCACTTACAATGGAACCCAAACGAGTCATCTTGTCATACTCCGGTCGCGGACAGCAGACGCCTCGCATGTCTCTGAGGGGTAAAGCCAACTCCCATTTGATCGATCAAAGTATAGACTAATTTCCTAACCGCTGTCTCCCAAACGCCCCATCATCATTGCTTTCAGGGATCCTGGCCCTGGTGTTTTAATATACCGCCGATTGTTAAACCTTGAAGGTGGCTCGTCATCCATCATAAGCAAAGCAGCCCCGTCTATGTATCCATAGGCAACTCTCAGCCATGGATTGTCGAGTCATCGACTTCTCTAGTACCATAGTCGCTCATTTCATCAGCCTAGTTGACGACCGTGTTTGCATGCCCTTAAATGCTGGTACAACGTATTCCTTGGCCAGCACCTCGCACGGCTGGCCCTGTTTCAACGTCGACAACGTCAACGCTGCCTCTGCCTCATGCAGGGGTAAACCACGCTTCATGACAATGTTGAAAGCACCATGTGAAGCAAACCACAGCCCACTCGACTTTTCTGGCTGTAGCATGGCTGAAGTATCTGCCGCGAACGCTTGACTACGTGTAATCGGTTTGCGCGTGTTATGCGAAATCGATGCCAATGGCGCCGTGTGATGATGATGGTGCATGACCGGTGACATAGATTGTAGTCGTCCATCCTCCGAGTATGGCTTTGGACTATCAGGCGATTGATGGGATAGCGCGGGCTCCATTGGCATGGGTCGGCCGAACGGCGAATACATTTTTGGGCTCATTGCCTGCGGCTTCAAAGGAGGCAGCTGAATTGGACCGTCGGTATCGATCACGGGGTTCTTGTGAACCGTGTGGCGTCTGCCAACTGCAGGTAGCACCACCTCCTCGCCATCAATCTTCTTGCGCTTGCGTACTCGCGGGCATGACTTGACAGAATCGGATATCGAGCTCTCATGAACAAACCTTACGGGCGTGGCGATGTGACTGGAGAGCTTGGAAGGATCTGCGGCCTCAGGCTTGATCGTTTCGGTGCTGCGCAGCGTCCGGCCGTGATTCGGATTCAACGTTGATGGGGGTTTCTTAGACCGTTCCAGGGCACCAGGTGCAGACTTGCGAGGTCGTCTAGCCCTAGTTCTGATTCTATCAGGTTTGCTCTGAGGGGCGTCCAAGGTTGTGTCCGTAGGCGGAAGCGTCTCTGTCGTTGCCGCGACGATGGCTTCCAATGTAGGTATTTGTTGTTTGAGCTGATCGTTCCCGGTTATTCTGCGGAGGTCCTTTATTATCTGGGGGACCCAGTATGCCCCAGTAGCTTTTGTATCGCGGAGAGCGACCGGGTACGCTGGTGGTGGCCGTTTCATTTCCGCCTTCTCGCCCTCCTCCGCTAGACCACTCGACTCCTTCTTCTTCTTAAGCTTAGGAGGCTCGGGAGTTTCCCATAGCTTAGGTACCTTGTCCTGCAAGTCCGATACCCAAGCATCACAGTCCCACTCGATCCAATAGTCGATAACGTCGCCCCATGAGCTCTCGGGCGGCTTGGTATAGTTGACGAACACAACTTTCCCGCCCTTTGCATGAACTGCCTTTGCAAACTCTCTGACCATGACCTTGAGACCATGAACCCGCAAGCTAGTACCGAGAATAAGAAGGAGGTCGGGGCAGAGGGCCAAATCGTGCGTAACGATCGGGCTTATCAGATGTGCGTTAGGATGTTCTTCCCCATAAAGTACGATGTCGGGCCGGAGTTTCCCAACACCCAAAGCTCGTTTCCCGCGTTCTTCTCGGGCAACTGTAGCGCCTACGCAGTGAGGACATTCAGGTTGTTGCCCTGACATGGTTTCCAGTTGACGGCCGTCATCGTCCCATGAGCATACGCGTCCACAGAGAAAACATCGTAAAAGCTCTAACGAGCCATGTAGAAAGACGCACTCCACGCCTGACTTGGGGAGGTCACGACGGAGGTTCTTTACCAGAACTTTGGGATCCTCCGTTCCACATTGGTCAGTCTCGGTTTGGGACGGGGTTGCTGAGACATCGGCTTTCGACTGACTGGATTGAGACTGCTGGCTGGCCTCGTTATCCGAAGACTGCTGTGACTTGTCCGTCGAGTTCGTGTCGGCAGTAGCGTTCAAACCTTCATCAACCATTCTGTTCAGTTGATTCAAGTTGGCTGTTGACTTTCGCGAGAAGCGCCCACGGCTGCCGGGCCCATCATTAAGGCACGTCGATAGCCCAACCTTTTCCTCAATCTGGTCGATATTCTGGGTATAGCAGCGGACAAGCTTCCCACGGTCTCTCAAATGACTGATAAAACGATGTGAGCTTGTGGGCTCAACGTCTTTGACTTTCTGGCGGAGAGTTGTTGCAAATGTGTAAAACACAGATGTCCGGAGGGGATCCGACCATATTGACGCGTCAAACAAGTCTTTGCCCTTCATATTTGGCAGCGTCGTTTTGCCAGAGCCCAGGCTTGTTTGTGACAAGCTGATTGGATTCGAGGGCGGGGTATCGTCGACCTCGGATGGCGACGTACTGCTGCGCCGACTAGGGCTTTCATCAGACGAGGTATTGGGGAATGGTTCGAAGAGACCGGGAGGAGGAGATGATAGAGGAGATGAGCTTGGTGGAATCGTAGAATCGGCTAGGTGGCTGCGTCGCGTCCTTCTTCGGAAAGCAGAGGGGGGGATTTCCAAGTCCTCGGGCGGAGGCGAGGAAAGAGGGGAAGTGGGAGGCTGAGCGACAGTTATGGTCGAACGTGTTGTCCTAGCATTGACCACAGGCATGTTGTCAGGTTGCTCTTCATCGTCCGGATGTCCCTCGACTTGGATTGTGTCTGCGATTTCCTCGTGGTCCGGCTCAGAGTCTGGAAGTTGAACTTCTATTTCGTCCTTGACTTCGGCAATCTCGCTTTCGAACTTGGGGAGGGCATCGCATGACGTTCTTCTTCGCTTGCTTGCCCGGTGGGCGTCTATGTCAATCGATTCACCGTCGCTCGGAACTTCGGCCGTACGCGCCTGTCGTGCTGCCGCGTCGAATTGGGCTTGGATTAATGAGTAGAGGCCGTTTTCGGAGCGAAAGTCCTAGGGCAATCAGCAATCGTGTCGAAGAACGGATGCAGTAGAGAAGCACTCCAAAGCGCATGCTCTCAAGCGCGGGAGCGTTTGTAGGAGAAGCTCACAGGAATGCCCGAATTTGTGCTGATTCCGGCACCAGTCACGACGATGACCTTCCGGGCTTTGAGCAGGCCATTTGCAATATCCCGGAGGTCGTCTTGGGACTCTGGCGAAACGTGTGTGGTCGGCATGGTCGGAGGAGAAGACGAGCATCAAAAGTCGTCCGCGTCGCGAGATAGTGGCGGGCGGGTCTAAGCCGCGGTCGCGTGAATGCGACAATGGTATTCACGGGCTTACAATACTCAGAGTCGTAGATAGGTCGTCTTCATGGTGGGTTGGGTATGGCGAGGTCGAGCAGCAGAAGTGAATGGGAGTTGGTTTGTGGTGTGAGGTTCAAGTTGACTTAGTAAGGCTGGAGGCGGGCGTGAGTTGGAGTCTTGGAGATGCCCGGAGCTAGGGTCGCGAAGCGGGAGGGGACCGCGCCGGGCCAGTTGTTTTAACGTTAACGGTCGGCCGAGACAAGTAATAATAGCGATATATTGGGCTTGGTCCAGTTTAATAAGATGTCTTGATGATACTGCATGTCCAAAATGTAGTTGTATAGCAAAGACCCCAAAATGCGAGACGAAGAAGGTATGTAATGTGCCTTTGCTTTCCAAGCCCAAGTGCCGCTCCCGTCTTGTTATGTGACGCGCTTTCCAGAGGCTGACCGGGGATATCGATAAGGAAGTGTCCATACTGACCGCTAAAAACTGCGCTGAGGCTGTCGAGACCCACCATCTTTAGTGCTGTCAAGGGGCATCAGTCACCGACTCCAAAGATATCAATCGATTCATTGGCAAACACTGGAAAGTAAAAAACAGAATAACTATGCCGCCCTCGTATTTTATCAGATAGTGCATGCATTTTGCCAGACTTTTTATTTACCCTAACTCTATCAAGGGAAGTATATTATTCAGAATCTTATACACAGCCACGCTACTCAAATAGCCACCAATACCTCAAACAGCTTCTGGAAGTCATATGGAACCCCCAAGCCCGTGATAGCATCCCAGCCCTTTGCTGCCGGCCAGCCTCCAGGGCCGTCACCCTCTGCAAAAGCACACGCGCGACTCTCTCCCTTGGTCACATCCTGAAGAATTGCCTGCACCTCTTCCGAGTAGAGAACTTCGTTAATCCAGCCCAAAACATCCTTGCCCTTACGCACACGCGCGTCGTTGATGAGGGCGATCATGGCCGCAACTACAGGCGCACTGGCGCTGGTCCCCCGGAGAGCTCCTGACTGTCCACGCACGCGAACGATGAAGTTGTTTGCTACAACAGAAATATCAGGTACTGCCCGGTTGCTGGCGTTGTAGTAACCGTCAAGATGGCCGTCGAGTGCCTTGACATAGCTCTTCACTGAAGCATCCTGCCACTTCTCACGTGGAAAGTATTGGGAAAATCCACCTCCACTCAACTCCGCCCCTTGAACGGTTTCGAACCCGGCTATCACGCCGCCAATGCTGGTAACCCATGGGCACGTTGCGGGAAAGACAGACATGGTGACATCCTTCTCGCTGCCATCGTTGGTGCGACACGTCGAGTTACTAGAGCCCTTTGCACCACCGTCACCCGAAGCCCCAACGATCGTCGTGCCGCGAGCTGTTAGGAGGCCGAACAGGGAGCAAACACGTTCGGCGTATTTGCGCGGAACAGAGACCTCGTTGTCACCATAGGAAATGGAGAGAACGTGCGGAATCTCGTTGTCAGAGAGATCGAGAAGGTAGTCGAGGAACTCAAGGTAGGGTTCATTGTCGTTGTATTCCTCAGGCAGTTCCTCGCCGTCATCATCCAGAGCAGGGCCTCGGCCATCTGCAAGGTAATAAGTGATATTGGTCGGGTAACCCAGTGCCATGGCATACTGGACATCGAGAGCCGCCTCGTTTCCCGACTCGGAGAGGTTTTGCGAGTTCTGGCCACCATTGACTAATTGGATTGAGTAGTTGTAGCGGGCATCGTAGAGGGGCTTGGCAAACAGCTCGAGGAATTTGTTGCTGTCCTCGTAGTTGGCGTTCTCTTCGAGGAAACCAGCGATGCCAAAGCGAATAGGGGAACTTCCGTTGTAAGCAGGATAGCTGATATTGTACAGATCACGGAGACAATCGGGCGTGACCACTGGGCTGCAGGCAACAGCACGCTTTTCCAGGTGCATGTTATCAAGCATGCTGGGTGAGAAGCTTGGGTCAGGGGTGGTGAGCTCCTTCTTGGGTCGCATGAAGTTGGAAATTGGGTGAATGAATCTGATGGCATCAGCGACAGATTCGGGCACCGAGTACTCCCTGGCTCGAAGAACAGGCTTTTGATCCTCGAACTGATAAAAGCTAATCTCAGCGTCGAGAAGGTCTTGGGCGGCTTCAACGGTGGTCTTGACATGAATCCAATCCTTGTCAGACGTGACCTTTGCCGCTACGCCTTTGCTCTTGAGCCATGCCATGACTTGTTTGACATCCTGCTGGTCTGGGTTTCGCAAGGCGAGCGCCTCTTGCTGGCTCAGATGACGTTGAGTGTATTTTCCAGATGTGACATGGCGTGTTCGGAGGCCCGTCTTGAGGTTGTCGATATCGGGCTGTCGCATCGCAATGGAGAGTCGCAGACGATGGCTTGGGTCGACCGTCTTATCGATCTTTTCCCATCCACCTGGGATGACGGGCGTCTCTTCGAGTAGAACGGATTTGGCAGCACCGAGTGCGGCCAGCGCCAAGGTCGTGAGGCATATCCTGGGCAGCATTTTTCCTGCTATAAGCTACCTCTTTTAGTTGTATAAGAAGGAATTTGTCGTTTCAAATAGGTAAGCAGAGTGAGTATCCCGTGCTGCTCCAGAGAAGGATTAATGAGTGCGGAAGGCGTCACTTGTCAAACGAATTCAGTGAACAAGCCTCTTTCCCAGCGTCGACGGCCCTTGAACACTTGTGCCTAGACGAACTGAGCTGGTATACTACCTATACTGCGACAGGACTCATGCTTATATATAAACTAATCACTAATCTACATAAAAAGAGTTTGAAACCAAGGGCTTGCCATGGTTCCACAGGCAAAGGGGGATCGTCTTGATGCCGTCATATATACGGGCCTAGCCGCTTAAAACAACGGATCCGAAGATTCATGTTCCGCATAAAGAACAAGGCGGGAATAAAGGGAGGCGTTTTCTCGTGTTTGTAATCTGTACTGTAGCCTCGCTTGAGCAACTGACTGAATCGTGGGTTTGTCCCACATTGAAACGGGGTCTTTGCCTTGAACTCCATGTCCAATGAATGAGAAGATGAGTTGATACTGCCCCTCCCTGACACTGATGAGCTGGCAGAACGTACAATGGAATCCGAAACAGATGCAATTTGTTTGTGGAGAGGGAATTTGAGGATGGTCACCACGTGACCTTGAAACAATTTGAACTTGATGGCTCTCCATCTCCACATAGCTATCCTCTCGTTTCGCGTAACATATCATATCTGATATTTATAGAAATCGAGTTTCATTCAACACGTTCTGAGGTACGTACCTGAAATTCCAAAGAAAATTTCTATGCTTTAATCGGATTTATCGTATTCAAACTCCGAGCTAAACCATGATCAGCCCGCAACTCAAAAGACGCACATACATCCTAGACTAACTCACCGCTAGCCGCAAGCGATGAGGGGGGTTTGATCTTGCGATTTGCTCTCTTATAAGTTGATTAGACCCGTTTATACGCCGTCAACCCGCCGACAACTCTCCACCGTGATGCAGGATTTCTCAACTCCACAGCCGATGATCCGAAGACCTTGACGACGACCCGAAATTCTGCTATGACAACACCCCATGGCATTGGTCGATGAGACTCTTGCTCGGGGGCCCTGCGTCTTGGGCTGTCAAGTGACTCCCAATTGGCCAACTTGGAATGGCAATAGCTATACTGCCGTGTTCTATGTCCCATGTCACTTGCAGTTTCAGACCAATGAGTGAAGCTTCTGATCCGCGTCTCAAGAGGGACTTGAGTCGAGGTTTCGGCCCATCATGCTTGGGCTGTGTGTGGATGTATGCCTCCGCCGTTGACCCAGAGAAACGTGGGTGCAGGCGCCAAATTCGTTTCAAGGCCACGCTTTAAAACTTTGGCATCCTCGAATTCTGGAACCCAAGTTTTCTCGTCTTCCTCTTCTTCTGGCTCATACTGTGATACAGACTTTCAACATGACGGGCTCTGAATATCTCAACGTCTTTAAAGGACCCGACTCGGTTCGCAACTATTTCGATCCTGAGCAGTCACCACCTCTGCCCCTTGTGGAAATCCCCGATAGCCTCAACCCGTACCGTCAAGATGGCGTCCGCATCTACGCCAAGATGATGACTATGCATCCGGCCACAAATGTCAAGGTCATGCCAGGTTAGTCGCCCCAAAACGCAGCGGTCACTGGCCGTAACGCTGATGTCTCAAACTATGTAGCTATGAACTTGCTTGAGAAGGGCGTGGAAGCCGGCAAGACAAAAACTATTGTCGAGAGCAGCTCAGGTTCCACCGTTATTTCCATGGCTATGGTTGCTCGTGCGTTTCATGGCATCGACGATGTCCATGCCTATCTCAGCAACAAGACAAGCGAGACCAAGTTGCGTATGATGCAATTCTTTGGGCTCAATGTGTGAGTAGCCCTTCGCTGTTGGTCTAAAACTGGTTACTGATGGTCAAATAGCTCTCTATTTGGCGGACCTGCTCAGCCTACACCCGTCGACGAGAGAGGTGGCATCAGAGCTGCAGCTCGCAAGGATGCAGAGTCCGAGTCCGTGTGCAGTCCCAATCAATACATCAACGACGACGTGAGTTTCTTGGTGTTAGTTTCTGTTAGAAAATACTAACCAGTCCGGCTGTAGAACTGGAAATCTCATGTGCGATGGACTGGCCCACAGATTCACCGTCAGCTCCCAGAGATCAATGTCATCACAGCGTCCATGGGCACTTCTGGTAAGTATTGTTGCTTCGGAATTCAATGCGCCAGCTCACACTGATACAAGGCACCATGACCGGTCTGGGCACCTATTTCAAGCAGGCTAAGCCTTCTGTGTATCGAATTGCGTATGTGTATCACCTTAAAGCTGGGTAGAGTACGTGCTGATGTCGATAGTGTGTGCACTAACGCTGGAGAGCGTGTGCCTGGTCCCCGCGAGTATTCTTTGATGAGTGAGGTTGAATTCCCGTATCTGGATTCCCACGACGCGCTCGAGGAGGTTGGCGCATCGGACTCATACTCGCTATCACTCGATCTTACCCGACAAGGCATTGTCTGCGGTCCTTCATCAGGCTTTACGCTGAAGGGCTTGTTCCAACGCATTGAGAAGTTGAAACAGGAGGGTGCCCTACACAAGCTTGCCGGGTCTGACGGTGAGATCAACTGTGTATTTATGTGCTGCGATCTTCCCTTTCAGTACCTAGATGAGTACTTTAAGAATCTTAGCCCTAAAAAGTTCAGTCCCATTGGCAACGAGGTACGTCAACGTCAATTTACTGCAACTTCAGACCGAAAATGCTAACAAAGACGAAGCGCTTGAGAAAGGTTGATCTATACCGCTATGACGATGCCTGGGAGCTCAACTCTTTGTCTGCCCTGTCTAGCTATTTCACGATCCATCCCCTTGGTACCCATGACACTGTTTTGTCGCTTGCGGACCAGATTGACAAAGCTCTCACTCCTTCAGCCAAGACCCAGATCATAGACTTCCGACGCTCGTCTGATTACGATGCTTTCCACCTCCCCAACTCAGTCAACATTCCCCTTGAAGCCCTACGAGATGGGCCAGCTAGTGGAAGCCCGTTTGCGTATCCTGTTGACGAAGGTGCTATGCTTGAAGAGGTCTGGCTGGAGCTGGAAAGCCTCTTCAACGTCAAGGACAAGAGCGGCAACCGGAATCCCAGCGCCGAGGCACTGATGTCTATTCTTCGCGGCAAGAAGGTGTTGACTCTTTGCTACGATGGTGATAGCGCGAGAGTCGCTAATAGCGTTCTTCGTGCCAAGGGCGTTGAGGCCGAGAGTATCCGTGGTGGCTACAGCGCTCTCGCCAAGTTGCAGATGCCATGTAATGACACATGCAAAGTCGCAGCCCTCCCTGTTTCTGTAGAGGTATAAGCAGCATATGCCTCTCCTAAACTGATGGAAATGCGCTCGTTTGCTATGTTGCTGTCACTATAGGGCGCTTCATCCGGCCGGAAGTGCAGTGGGCGTCCGGGGCTAGATGATTGTTCCCGACTTGTTCGTGAGCAAGGATGTCTGATTCAGCACATGTTTCTTTTGCTTTTATTTTACATATACGATTTATGACCAAGACACGAAAGAGTATAGCCTCAGGATGGAGTGGGCTTGCAACAGGAGATCTCAAAACCAGAAGTACAGTGAGTTTCTGGGTTTTAGAATGACTTGAAAATATGACTTTGCTACTGGATACACGATTATTTAACGAAACTCGCCATTATGCCTCGTTATAACGTTGTGAGACTAGGAGATTGATGGGTGCGATCGGCACAGACACCATCGACTATATGAATCCAAACCTCAGTGAATGATTAGCTTTCACATCCAAATGTGAACTTGAACAAGCAAACATAACACTATATTAAATACTACGTACAGGGTTCGAGACGCAACCACATACGCAAAAGCCAAAGCATAACTGTTCTTTTGCTATTTGGAATCTACACGCGTACAAGCCTTATCCGAGTATTCAACAGCCCTATATAGCTTTCACTTAAATACATTCATTCCAGAAGCCTTCTAGAAGGACTCTAGAATCTTTCTAAAGTCAAAGGAGACCTCCATCTCGATCGCCGGCCTTCCACAGGCTCCCTGTTACATCGGCTTGCATTCCTTAGTACCTCGCCGCTAGGATACAGACTAAAAGCTGGGGTAGTGCAGAGAACCAAGAATGAGAAACCATGGAGGTTAGGTACTTCACTTTGACCACGAGGCACACATCAAATATTGGTTCATCTGGGCACTTGCCACTCTAGGGAGCGTTTGCGTAGTTGAACAAACTGATGAGGGGATTTACCGGAAGAACATGATGAGAAAATACCACTACTTCAAGGTGTTTGTATAAGAGAACATGCTTCTTATTCTCGATTCTAGTACGTAGTCCGCGTCAATATCCCATATACACACAATCAAGGTGCTAAATACCGATAAGCTGGACTAATATTAACCTACATTCCAGATAGCCATTCCAACATGGTTATACAATCGTCAACATGGATAGCACCTAGAAATGCTCTTGTAGTTTCCGGCCAAGTACCGGTTCGTCCATTAGCCCTTCCTACAAGTCTGTGAGGAGGCTCTTTAAGCTTCAGTAGCGCATTCTTATAGAGTCTCGACTTGGCAGGACCCGACGTATGGAATGGAAGCCAATGTAACAGCCAACAAACGGTAACTAGGGCGCCAGTTCAGTTACCAGAAAGCAGAGCAGATGCTGTTGGCACCTCAGCTCAGACCCTCAGACTCTCGGGTTTAGCAGTAAGCTTAGAAGATAGTCTGTGTGTGGTGCGTGGATGTCTTAAGTGAAACGCCTCTTTTCTTTTTGCTGGTGGTGATTAGTATAGCTTCAGCTTATTTGTAAACAGCCCAGTTGTATCTGCTTGATGTACAAAATAGAGAAACATGTGCACATCTGCAGGAACGGTTCCAATGTCTCGGGAAGACAAACCTTGGCATTTCAAACGGGCAATTCAACAACTCGATACGCCAAGTATGAAAACTCAGATTTGCCTCCCCCTTTAGTATCTATCCAAGTAAGCCCGTCTGTCCATTTGCCTCTTCCCCGGTCCCGAAGCGTCTCTTGAAAAGCCCGCTTCCGCATTTGACAAGGGCGGCGTCAAGCTTGGCGTCTAACTACATGTCTGTGGTTTCTCCACGGAGTCTTTGGGTGTTTGTTTCTTCACTTGACACAGCTTCAAGTTTTCACGTCTGAAGCTACAGCACGCCGAGACGTTGTCCATCAAGTGGCTCGAGTGCAGGCCGTTTGAGGAAACGAGATAAGCAAGTACAGCCACGCGGCAAGCACGGGGTTTGGAACATGATACTTGGGCTGTGTCTGGCTCTACATCGCCAGTTCTGAGGCGTTACACGCGTCTCATGAGAAATCCATGTCCAAGCGGCTGGTAGGTGGTTAACACAGCCCAATCAAGGGATTCAGGGGATATGCATTTGCTTCTGGTATATAGAAAAGTCCTGGTAGTAAGTAGGCCAAGCAAACACGCGTACATGGCGTGCAGATCATACATTCTTCAACTAGTTCTAGACGTTCTCCATAGTGTCCGTCTTCACCTCACCATACAAGCCCTACTAACGTTAGTCACCTTCCAGCATGGACTCATAATCCCTCCCCAACTTTAACTAACGGGTACAAAACCCTATGAATCAAAAATCGCCTCAGAATGGCTTGTGGCGTCGGTCGAAGCCGTATCACAACCACGTATTCACGCCAACTAGGCCAAAGCTTGCATCCTTCCAGGCCAACTAGTCAATGCCCTCGGTATGGGGAATATGGGTTTACTCCTGAATATAAACGGGCGGGCATACCCAGCTGAAATCAAGAAGGAGAGAGCGTGGTTGTCAGTGTCTCTCATTTCGATACGTTGCGCTCAAAACATCCATTCGTTTCTTTGTCTTGGTGGTGTTCTCTCGACTTGTACGAAACATTCTTTTGATCAACACCGCCAAGATGACTCGCCGAACCCACCGGGCCAAGTCTCTCCCGACCCAGTCTCCCAAGAAGTCCTTCTTTGCCATCTTCGCTCGCCGCCTCTCGCTCAGTTCTAAGCGCCGCCCCAGCCCTATTCGTCTGGAAGACAACGACGAAGACGATCTGATTCAAGTAATCACCCCCGAGGTGAGAAAGATAAAGTCTCCTCTTGCATCGACCACCACTCACAGTATCTTGTAGACCCAATCCCCACCCACGACCGCAACAGCTCGCTTCTCCCGGCGAGCCTCTCGTTTTTGGTCTGCCTCATCGGCAAATCAGTTCGCAGATAACTCCCTGCCTCCATCCCCAGTCTCTCCCACCTCCGGAAGCACAGTCTATGTCCCCCGTCATGCAGCGAGTGACTTCTCCAAGACGGCTACCAACCGCCTCACCATGATGGTCGAGGCGGATGAGACGACGCTCTGCTCGTTCAACTACCGCACCAACAGAAGCACCAGAAGTCACAGAACTGACGACGAACTGGACCTGGACCATCGCGAGCAAGCCCTCGCCGCCCTAACTGAGAGGCGTGGTACCTTTTCGAGTTCAGGGAGCAACGAGGGTAGCAATGACTACTCCCTTTTCTTGGCCGATACTGCAGGCGGTCCAGATGCTCGACGCCGAAGGTCAGCGGCCGCCTGGGCCGAGCTCGAATATAGGGCGACGTTTGCAAGTCGAAGTACCGATCCCCTCATCAGCCGACAGGCCCGGCAAAGCACATACCTGGGCGTGCCAAGTATTGGGTATGAGTCGTCTAGGCCCGTAAGCTCAGTTGCTGTGAGCATAGCCGACTATGTTAGGCCAGCGCAGATAGGCAGACCTTGGTGAAGGTATCAGATGTGATTTGGGATTGGAAACTCGCGGGCGTTATTTGGCAGGCGTTTTGTTTGTTAGAAAGGTACAAATTTGACTCGGGGCATGTAAAAGTTTAGCCGATGTATCATCAAAGACCACAAACGCATCTGCGCATACATAGAATCAGAATCAACCATGTGTTTCCTTTTGAAATGCCTGCCCACTGAGTAAGCATGCCTCAACTTGTCAAGGCATCGCCACGCATGGCCAAGATGATCTGCTTCTCACATAACAAGTAGCCAGCCAACCCGGGTGTAAGTAATCCAAGCATAGGAAAACATTCGGTATTGGCAAGTCCTATGAATCTGAAACCAAAGCCCTAAACGCCGAATTATCCAACGCGATCCATGCTATCGCGGGACACATAGCCCATCTCATATCTTCATGCAAGAGAAAACTGCCTTCCAATATGCTCAAATTGCAAACCCCTATAAGATGCACCGTAAGGAGACAAAGCCAGTCCGTAGACCGGCGTGAACCAATAAGTTGATAACGCTTGACTACGCCAGGTTGCTCAGCAAGAATATGTAAACACTCTGTGAAACCATGAGTGATACATCTCAGAAAGGACCATGACCCTCGCTTCAGCAAGCTCAATATGAGAACAGTAGCTGATCCAAACGAGCAACCAAGACTCTCGTTATCCAAGTGTATCTGACGAGTGGTTGCAAGGAGCTCCCTACCGACTGGCTGGCGTCACGGAACAAGCCGAATATGCCAAATGTCCAGCTTCAAAGTTAAACCACGAGCAGGAGCAGCCGGGCTATGTCTGCATCACTCCCGGGATGCTCCTTCGTGGAGGTATTTGGATCTCCTCATCGTCTGAGCTGTCAGCCGCCTCCGCGCTCGCCTGATCAAGCATCCTGTCGATATCCTCGTCTCGAAGAGGCTTCCTTGTTCTCCCGTTTCCTACACCAATGCCACTTGGTAGCGAGAGCGTCCCCCTTAAATGACTTCTGCCGCCATTTATACGCCTTCTTGGCATACCTCTGTTGGGTGTATAACGTTGCTGGGGAGAGTCCAGATCCATCGGCGAACCAGGAGGGGGAGCCACGGGAGACTTATCAAAGGGTCTTCGCCCTGTTTGAGGCTGGCCTTGTGACGAAGGTAGAGGCTTCCTAGGCCCTGATGGCAGCGCATGCCGTAGACCAGCGACTCCCGCATTAGGCCCTGGCGATCCCGCAGGCGAGAAGGCGTGTTTCAAGTTGGCCGAGTTCCCCGGGCTGCTCATGAACAGCAAAGTCTCGATGGCATCTTGTTCCCTAACATTTTGATGCGGTGACATGAGAATTGGATCAGCCATAGTACGTGACCTCGGACCATGCGACAAAGCAGATGGTTGAGCGGGTGTATGTGGCGAAGCAGAATGAGAATGTGAGAGCATGCCCGGAGTACGATGCGGGTGAGAGTTACGACGCGGATGAGAGTGAGGAGGCATGAGGACGGAGGGCCGAATAGGCGCTGGGGGAGCTAGGGCAGGCTTGTTCCACGAAGATGTTGGTGGAGTATTTGACTTTCGACGCTGGGAAGCAGCATCGTAAGGCAAAGGAGCTGACGAAGAGGGCGGCTTGCCCATGGGTATTCGAGGGCTCGCCGAAGAGCCTTGTCGGCGATGTAGAGTAGATGTGTTGCTTGAAGCTGGGGATGTAGCCTGAGAGGCCATAGTCTCAACCTCTTCGAGTGAGTTTGACTGCCAGCCGTTGTTGACTTTGACCATGGCATAAGAAAGACGCGTCCTCAACTCGTTTGATAACTGCAGCTGGTGTGTTAGTCTTGATTTACTGGGAACCCAACCCAAGGCTTGAGCATGGACGCGGTCTCGATTAGAAACGTACCTCCCCAATATGACCTCCTGTTATTGTTGACGTCCCGCTGACTGCACTTGGGTTTCTCGAATGGCCCTTGACAGGACTTTGACTATGGGTTCGGTTCTTAACCTCACCATCAGCCATGCGTTTCCGTGAAGTCGAGTTATCTGTGGCTATTCTATCTTGTGCGGCAGCAATCTCGGAAAGCTGCAGCAACTGGCTGTCCTGACTGGACGGACCTGGAGGACAGTTGCTGACATCGCTGGCTGGGGGCGTGAAGGCGGGATCGGTCGAGGTGGTCATGGTGGTGTCTTGTGAACCGGTATTGGAACGAGGATGGCTCTGGGTAGAGCCATCGTCGCGGTCGACAGAAGGCTTGCGCTGCATGTTCGCGACAGCGACAGCAGCAGTGGGAGGAGCAGCAGCAGCAGCAGCAGCAGCAGCAGCGGCAGTATTGGCAGCGCCGTTGGCAGCTCGAGGCGTTATCGACGCAATCGGGTGCGAGGTTCCAGCTCGCGAGAGCGCGTCGGCCGGGGGTAGTGGTAGTACCGCGAGATCCCCACCTTGTCGCGCTCCCGTCGTTGTCTCAGCGGTAGCGTCTAGAGGTAGGCGATGGTCGGACGGCTTGAACGGCGGAGGGAGCGCAATACGGTTGTTGAGCGCAATCTCGCCCAGAGGCCGATTCGAAGTCATGGCGGCGGCAAGGAGAGTACAGGTTGTGAGGGAGAGAATAAAGTCGCAAAAGAGGGACCACAATTGGAGGGATTCCTGAACGTATAAGCCTCGAATGTACAAGAGCCCTCTGCACCTAATACCTAGACCGACAACTGAAGTGGGAGGGTCTAGGGTCTAATACAGTAGCTCTACAGCGACGTGGACCGCGCGGCGGGAAAGAGAGCTAATGGATGGAGGAGGGACAAGGGAAATAATTGGGGTTTGACCGGGGCGCAAGAGTGACGATATTATTGTGGTGGGTGTGTGTGTGTGGGTGTTTTTGTTGTTTATTTGTTGCTGCTCATGAAGAAGAAGAAATAGATAGATGAGTTGGAAATCATGGATGATCAGAAAAATCTCTACGTCAAAAAGTATTCATGAGATGAAAATAAAATAAAGGAAAGAGCCAAAAGGTTGACGTGGTAGTCGCAGACGCAGCAGGTGGTGATTTGGTCTTACGCGGTTTGGTCTAAGACGCGACTTAGGTTGGCTCGGTCAGAGACGTTGCCCGAAAACTGCTAAAGATTCACCAAGTTTTAGTGGCTGCAGAGCGGTCCCGGGGTCATTGTAGCACGTTCTCCCGCTGAAGGTTAGTTGCTGCTGCGGCCCTCCACTAGGGTCCCGGTCAGGACCTGTAGCACAAACTATTCGGTCGCGTGCTTTAATGAATGTCACAACCAGAACTCCCTCATGACTGGAATTGTGATCCTCTACCTAGAGAGCAGGGTACCTACTAATATATTGAGATGACTCTTTCAAGGTCTATGCTTCTACCAGGGTTCAATCATATCAAAGATCATAAGAAGCCGCGTGGCGCGACGGATACAAGGTTTTGTCTGGGCTTCCATGTGAAGTGCATGCATATGCGTGCGGATGCGCAACGCGCCTTGTGAGCAGTAGAGAAGATATCCATCATAATAGCAGCTGTAACAACATAATACACAAAAACGAGATGCAATGGCATAAAAAACACCTCTCAGGTCATTTGATTGTGCGTAGGTACCTGAGAAAATAAACTCACCCCTGTAACCCCAACTCGCCTGTGCCCCCGCCTCTCATCGGGCCCGTTTAGAATTGTGGATGAAAAGACGCAAGAACCCATGACACGCGTGGCCTAAAAGATCAGAACACGAAGTCACGTGCCTTTCGCGTTAAGCCTAACTCTATTATTATCCAAGACACTACCACACACAAGCCAAGTATTATTTGTGACTTTTTCAGCATCTCTGTGAGACAGTATTTATCTGGCATGTTAATATGTGACTTGCACGATATTCTTGAACCTGAACTTCTAGTTAAGCCTGTGTCTCATTATCTAGTCTATTGCTTGTCGTGAGAATCTATTGTTTACCTAGGTATATCTTTCTTATATGCATAGTGGTCTCTAAATTCTCACAGCTTATCCACTCGCGGGCTCATCATCTTCATACCCGTAGATACCTCCGTCCAGAATCACTCCCTCGTTGTTATCAAGGTCATGCTGAACTCGCAGCCATCCTTTGTTCTTTCTCGACTCCCTCCCCTCGACTTCAGCACCCTTGCCCTTGGCATCAAACACTGGCTTGATTAGCGAGCCCAGCAACGGGTTACCGCTGAAAGCTCCGCCACCTCTTCCTTGGTTCCTGTTGCCTGTTGTCTCTCCAAGCGTGCCATCATCTACCTCGTTGTCGACAAGCTCATCTTCGGATTCGGGAGTCGCAGGTCGTTCGACCGCTGCCATCCTGCGGACGACCTTGCCGCCCACCACGTCAATGCTCACAACTTGCTTTCGCTTCTCGTAGTCTGGTCGCGCGTTCCATTCCATCTCCCGAAGTACCTTCTGCTGTCGCTTCAACTCACGCGCTCGGTCCTCGGGAGTTGCCCACATGCTGCCTGTTCCTGTGAGAGCTCCACTAACGTCAAAATCCGCCGCCTCATCTCGAACTGTCGTTCGTTGAGCGTTGTGTGCTTGGAAATTGAGTAGTTTGTCGCGATGCGCGCGAGCCTTGGCTTCAGCGTCACTCAATGAGGCCCCATCGTTGCCACGTGGTTGAGTAAACGGTGCCGGTGTCTTTGCTACGTCAGGGCGACGATTGGCGTCTCGATTTGCTGCCATGCGCTCACGACCTCGCTCTTCCTTGAGCTCCCGTACCATTGCTTGGACATCATCTGGCGTCAAAAGCGGGCTGCCGCAGAAAGTGCAAGGTCCCAGCCCCTCCTTCATGCATATCACCTTGCCACAAGAGAGACAGTTGGGCGCCGCTCCCTGAAGAGGATGTCTCGTAGCGACACAATTGCACTTTCTAGTCTTGGAACTGTCCAGCGTGGGGTTCGTAGATATTTCAAGTGCTCTGATGGCAGCGTCTAGATCGGTGATAGCAGTGGAAGCGCCAGTCATTGGCAAGCCTCCAGCTATAGATATCTTGGTGCTACTCGCAGCAGGCTTTGGTGTCGAGCTTCGCGATACTGGAGTTGACTTGGGCTTCGATTTCGATGGCCCATCGGAGATGAGATATCCAGCCGAGGCATGCTGCTTAGGAGGAGGCTTCGCGACGGGGTTGGGATCGGGTTTCGGGGTACTCGATCGTGAAGCATTGTTACTGCTCGGTGCGCTCGGTCGTTGAGGGATGTAGTCGAGACTCAAGTCCTTTTTGGTATACGATGTCCCCGCAGGCGCGGAGTAATCGTTCACTTGTCTTGCTTGGGGTGTGTGAATGTTTGCCTTTTTCTTTTTTGGTTGTCGTTTCGACTTGGGAACGGCATCAATGTTTTGCGATTCGGCCGCAGGTGGCGCAGCGGTGGTGGAATATGACGAACTTCCCGGGGCTGAGGTTTTCCTACGGGAGTTGAAGGATGAGATAAACTCGATAGCTTGAGGTGAGTCGCCAAGGAGGTTTCCAAAGTGATCAGCAGCTTCTGCTGTAGAGAGAGTAGAGGCGTAGTCGAGGACCTGCTTTAGCTCCTCGTCGGGAAGCGGTAACAGTTGCGAGAGCTGCGAGAGAGACATGGCGCGCAGGTTTTAGCGAAGGCAAAGAAAATAATGTGCTCTTAAAATTCGCGACGCGGTTTGGTTGTTTTGTCTCCAAGGGCGGTAGTGGAAAGAAAAGAAATGGGATTATTGACGTCGTTGAAAGAGAGAGCTTGGAGCTCCCCCCGCCAATGAATGGGATGTTGCCCCTCCAAATTCGGAATACCTATTGTATTTGCTGCTGAGTCACTCGCCGAGTTCTGACCTACCTAGGTGACTTATTTTCGTCTACACAAGTTAATGATGGAAATATGGCCAATGAAAGCTACATGTTTACAGTTATAGGTTTGCTGAGTTTATTGGTACCGGTGAAGTGGAGATTGGCTGTCTAAATTGATCAGTGTTCAGCATTTGGCGAAGTAACCCATTCCCGAGATGAATGCGAGGATATGCCAGTCTCTCTATATCTCTACCATACATCGGTTTCCTTTGTTTCGTTTACTGGTAACGTCTTATTAAGTTATCTACACAATTATAGAGCCATGCATTGCTTGGTTGGTTTTCTTTGAGTATAATAGTCAGTGTGAGTCCATCACTCGCGTCTATGTCGAGCATCTGCCGGATGAAGGGATAAGAGAGCGAATTTAGAGCGAGCCAACCAGAGTGCCCAACTCCCTGGCTCGCACACTCCTCCCCCAGATCTGGGGGATCGGGTGACAGAGAAAGCTAGTATGGAATGGTCACTTGGCATTGTATTTAAACGATATAGAATTTCGGTGTGTCGAGGAAGAATTATGGGTGGTTCGTGTTAGTGACAGCCCTGACCTGTAGACTACGTCTCTACCTAAACTCTGAGGAACGTACAGGGATATTGAATATACAGAAACACATGACTGAATAGACTACCTACCTATTCAATACGTATTTGTGTGTATATCAGCAGTGGTCGGTCTTGACAACATATCCCTCTACTCCGTGTTTTGTCGAAATTCCGAATCTACTCCGGGCCCCCAGCTCGATCGGCTAAACCGAAAAGGGCATAATCGGCGTTGACTTGCGTTGCGTTATGCTGGAGCTTCCCCCATCCTCTGCTTCCGGGTCTTCCCCGTATTTAAAGTGCTCATCACCAAAGCCTCGCCAACCTCTTCTTCTTTCCACCCCAATCCCGTCCTTTTTTTGACCCTTTTTCCTCCCAATTGACTCTTGATCAATCGCAAAAATGTTCGCCGCCTCTCGTATCCAGCGACGTGCTTTCTCTGCCACCGCCCGGAACGTAAGTTGATTCTTTGCATTGCGCATTTGTTTACCGCTCGTTTTTTCCCCCTCCTCACCGAGCGACACCGGCCCGGTCAGTGAGAGGTCTTCTTGAGATGGTTCATGGGGCTTTGCGAGGACCAAAACAGCTTCAATGTCTTTGTATCCACTGGAGTCAGTCGCTAACTCGTCTTGTAGCTCTCCAAGGTCGCCGTTCTCGGTGCTGCTGGTGGTATCGGCCAGCCTCTCTCCCTCCTCCTCAAGCTCAACCCCCGTGTCACTGAGCTCGCTCTCTACGACATCCGTGGCGGACCCGGTACGTGACGATAGCAATGCTCACCTTTTCAATGGACGCTGTCTTGGACTACATCTGTAGTCCATGGGCACCCGCAAAAATGCCACATCAACCAGATCTCGATCGCCATCAGCTAACAAATCATGTACAGGTGTCGCCGCTGACATCTCCCACGTCAACACCAAGTCCAAGGTCACTGGATACGAGCCCAACGCTGCCGGCCTCAGCGAGGCTCTCAAGGATGCCGAGGTTGTCCTCATCCCCGCCGGTGTCCCCCGCAAGCCCGGTATGACCCGTGACGACCTCTTCAACACCAACGCCTCCATCGTCCGTGATCTTGCTCAGGCCGCTGCCAAGGCTTCCCCCAAGGCCAAGCTCCTCATCATCTCCAACCCCGTCAACTCCACCGTCCCCATCGTCAAGGAGGTCTTCAAGGCCGCTGGTGTCTACAACCCCAAGACCCTCTTCGGTGTCACCACCCTCGACGTTGTCCGTGCCTCCCGATTCGTTTCCGAGCTCAAGGGCACCGACCCCAAGGACGAGAACATCACCGTCGTTGGTGGCCACTCCGGTGTCACCATCGTCCCTCTCTTCTCTCAGTCCAACCACCCCGACCTCTCCTCCAACGCTGAGCTCGTCAAGCGTGTCCAGTTCGGTGGTGACGAGGTTGTCAAGGCCAAGGACGGTGCTGGCTCTGCCACTCTCTCCATGGCCATGGCTGGAGCCCGCATGGCTGACTCCGTCCTCCGCGCCGTCCAGGGTGAGAAGGGTGTCACCGAGCCCGCTTTCGTCGAGTCTCCTCTCTACAAGGACCAGGGCATTGAGTTCTTCAGCTCCCAGGTCGAGCTCGGCCCCGAAGGTGTTGCCAAGATCCACCCTCTCGGCAAGCTCGACGCCAACGAGGAGAAGCTCGTTGACGCAGCTCTCGTCGACCTCAAGAAGAACATCGAGAAGGGTGTTGCCTTTGTTGCCTCCAACCCTCCCAAATAAATAACCTCCCGACTATCTTCAAGTTGACGGAGTAAGGCCTGGCCTAGGACACTGGGTAATGTGGTGAAAAGGGGAAAAATTAAGGACGGAAGTGGTTTGTCTTTGTACAGCTACCTTTCGTAAAGATTGGGCAGGAAAACTTGGGTATATGAGCGATTGATATACCTATGCTTCTCCTGCCGCTGTTCTACCACCTCCATAGACTTGGAAACCGGGTCTGTCTGTACCATAGCTACGAATAAAAAAAAATACCCTAATTATAACCTTCATTTCAATGTGACCCGTGACTTATTATTCATTCTCGTTTACCCTACAGTAGATATGACGACCGTCTATATCATTCACTTCTACGCACGGACGACCATAAATACAAAATGCACTTGCGAATTAATATTCAAGTTGATAATTGAGATGAGAACGATTGGTTATGTTAATGTGACAAGTCTAACTACATCAATAATATACACCCACAACTCCGCAGACACATACTCCACAGCCTGCTCATCGTCTACAATGACTCCTCTTTCGTCTAATGAATACCTACTCTAAAGCCTCCACATAATCTAATCCCAAAACCACATCGGGAATATATCACATGCTCTCTCTAACCACTTCAGGCCCTTGCCGCTCTCCACTCCTCGATCTTTCTCCTTCGCTCTTCAACCTTGCGCTCGAATTCGGCAACCTTCTCGAGCCGCTTCTTCTCCTCCTCTTCATCCTTCTTCTTCTGAGCGGCAGCGCGACGGACAGCCTCCCTCTCGAGCTGCTCGGGCCGACGCTCTGCAATGTCCCTAGGTCGGTAGTCGCTGAAGAACTTCTTGAGGCTGACCTCGATGAGCCAGCAGGCACCGTAGTCGATGACCATGACGGCTGTCATGTTGGTCTTGAATTCATCCGAGAAGGGCACAAGCTTCATGCCCTCGTTGATTTCAGGGACGAGCTCGAGAGCGCAGGCAAAGGCAAGACCTGAGACACCGAGAATACCGTAGAACATGCCCTTGTTCTCAGAAAGAGACTCACGGAAGGGACGGCCTTGGTAGTTGATGGCAAAGGTGGAGATCTGCTGGATGAGCTGGAGGAGGTAGACAGCCGAGTTGAGCAGAGAGGGGGCAAATTCGGCCTCAAGGTCAATATCGTCAGAGCGGCTGTATAGTGTTAGTTTCTTCAAGACCAAGATGTTGAGTGAGTAGGATAACTTACGGAGCAAGTCTGTCACACAGACGAGCGATGTAGATGAGAGTAACAATGTGAACGGCGAACTGTCCTAGGATCGAACCAATGATGTAAACGTTGAAGATGTTGGGCTGAGGGCGTTCCTTGCTCAGGCCCTCGACGACACGAGCGCGCGAGATGCTAAGGAAGCAAACCGACATGAGCATACCACTGATAGTATACTGTGTATCACCAAACTTAATACCCTCAAGGTACAGAACAGACAAGGAGTACGCAGTGATGAGACAGTTGAGCGCAAGAATCTTGTACATCTGGATGGTAGCAACGAGAGTGCAGCGACCCTGGCGGATAATGTTGGGCACCGCAATGACGTTTCGCAACTTGGAAGTAAAGGGGGCTGCAACTGAGGCATCACCAAGCTTCAGAGTCGGTGGCTCATCATCTCCAAGCTCAGCCTCCATCATACCAGAAGCAAGCTTGTCGGCAAATCCAGCAGCCTTCTTGGCGGCCTCACCCTGACGGTGGGCGTGAGGGCCTGCATCCATGAGAGCTTGAGCACCAGGGGATGTGATGGTTTCAAAATCGAAACCTTGGGACTTGGCGTATTCTTCGGGAGTCACGTTCTTCCTCTTTGCTTCACGCTCAATAGCCTTCTGGAATTGAGGGTTCTGGGGACCAGGGGGGTACAGGTGAGCGATCATGGCAGGAACTGGGGGAGCGGGCTGGTTGAAACGCTTCATGAGGTCGACCTGCTTCTGATACATTTCCTTCATCTTGGTGTTGCGGGAGTGTTCGGCAATACGAGTTAGGTCCTCAGCAGTTCCGTTCAACAGGGCAATACCGATGTGAGCCTGCTTCAAGGCACCGACGTCGTTGGTACCGTCACCAGCCATCAGAGTGTAGTAACCCATATCCTTGAGACCAAGAAGAATATCCTCCTTTTGCTTGGGGGACACACGAGCGTAAACCCAGGTGTGGCGGAGGATATCATTCCAGGCGACTTGGTCCTTGAACTTGGCAAGAGCATAACCGGTAACACAAATATCCTTGGAGCGGATGATTTCGGGGTCAATATGCTTGGTGGGATCGACCTTAATGCTGACCTTGTCATCGACACTCTTCCATACGAGCTGATCACCGTTCGAGTTCTCTTCGGGGGCGTCAAGGATAAGGACGTCGCGATCAACGATCTCGACCTCACGGGCAACATGGACGGCAGTAAGAGGGTTGTCTCCAGTAATCATGACCACACGATGGCTGCTCTCGTTCAACATCTGGACAGCTTCCTTGGCATCGTCCTTGAGAGGGCAGTGCAGGACAAGGAAACCAGCGAATGTGAGGTCACACTCGACCCTCTCTCGTTTCAGGTCGTTGATCTTGCTGGAACCAAGCTCAGAATCCACGGTGAGCTGCTTGTAAGCCAGAGCTAGAACACGAGAACCCTTGCGAGTGAAGTACTTGTAAGTCTCTTCGTAGTCACCGGGAATAACCTTGAGCATCTTCATAATTGTCTCGGGTGCACCCTTGACACCGGCGAAAGTACCCTTAATCTTATGGCCAGTCTTGACATCGTTGCCGTGAACCATAGCCACAGAGCTTTGACGCTTGAGAGCCGAAGAGAACTGGAATCGACGCTTGATCTGAACAGTGCCGTGAGTGCTGCCAGCCTTGTTGGTGCTCATGAGAGTATCATTTCGACCCAGAGTCCATCCGAGAGAGACCAGAGTAGCCTTTTCCATGGGGTCGCCAACGATCTCTCCTTCGTCAAGCTTGACAAGGGCATGAGCGGTAGCAAGAACCAGCTTGGTCTCCAGAGAAGCCTCGGTGACAGGAGTCATGGTTGAGTGAGCGCCATCCTCCTCCTTAACGTCCTTGATTTCGTCGTGTCCCAGAGCAAGACCGGCAATACCCTCAACGACGAGATCCTCGCCAGTCAGCGTACCGGTCTTGTCGAAGCAAGCCACGTCGACACGACCAGCAAAAGGAATTCGGAAGGGCTCAGTACAGAAGATGGCCAGTTTAGCAAGAGCTGCCAGACTGGTGTTGACAGCAAGGCTCAGTTCCATGGGAAGCTCGGGAGGAACGACGCTGGTGACGATCAAGACACAGTCAAGCATGAGCTTGGAACGCTTGCGGTCCTTGCGGACACCCTCATCCCAGACATACCAAGCGGCGGCAATGGCGAAAATCAAGAGGAACAGGATAAAGAAGAGAGCCTCAGCATTGTTGGCGGAGACTCGCTCAGTAGAGTATATCATGGTTCGAACCAAGTTACCCTGCGACGTCTCGAAACCAGTCTTCATGACGATAGCCATAGCACCGTTGTCAGGGGGTGGAGGAACTCCAGAGGACAGCTTAGGCTTCTCCTGATCGGCGTTTCCGTGAGTAATTTGGAGAACCTTGGTGCCACCCCATAGGAAAGAGTTCTTGTCGAGACCATCGGAGTCAAGAGGAACATCGGTGGGGCGAAGCTGAATGGAATCCTTGAGAAGAGGAGTACTCTCGCCGGAAAGCATAGCCTCGTTGACAATGGCGGTACCTTCAACCAGAAGCATATCGCAAGCGACACCACTGTCCTCCTTGGTGCGGTTGACAGAGACAAGATCGCCAGGAAGAAGCTGGTCACTCTGAACTTCGGTCCACTTGCCCAGGCGGAACGCCCACATATCGTAAGGCTTTATGCTCATGCCGCGGAACTCGTTGAGCGTGCGCTGACGCTGCCAAACGACAGTACTCTCGAAAGCGACAAGCATGAAGAGAGTGAAGAGCGAGTAGTACCAGTACTCATCGAGCATCCAAAGTCCAACACAGAAAATCTGGAAGACGAAGAAAGGGGCGACTGCGTGCTCCTTGAACAGCTCGGTGAAGGTAGGAACAGGAATGTCGAAGGTGTTGGTGCCATAGTGCTGTTCAATGCGCGACAGCTCGGCCTGGGTTTGGATACCCTTTGAGGACTGGAAGTGGCCGATGGAAGGCTTAGGATCGACATCGATATCGTATTTGAGGGTGTGGAAAGACTTGGTAGCGGTATCGTAGAGGAAACGACGCTTCTGGAAGAGGAACGAGGTGTTGAGCTTGCCACCAGCCTGTTTTTTATGACCATGTTAGCAATGTGTAAAGTTTAGTTTGTCCATAGACCAGGACTCATCCCACCTTGTCACGAAGCAACTTGCAAATCTCGGCGGTACCAGCGTTTGCGATAGGAATAACCTTGATCAGCTCTGCATCCTCGATGCTCTTGGCCTTGGAAGCGGTAAAGCTGCCCTCGAGGTTAACACTCCAGTGGGTGCTGAGCCAGACTAGCGACTGCAGAGTAATGATGGTGCCAACCCAAACCACGGTCCATTCTTCAGCACCAATGTACTTTTCGTATAGCTCGGGCGAGAGGTAGAAGGCAAGGAAGATGGGCCAGATGATGGCAAAGGGCCAGACGTAGGCGTGGAAGTGGAAAGACAACGGGCGCAGCAACTCGGCTTGCTTGATCTGGGGGTTGTCGACGAGGGGCGCCATGGTGGGCGAGGGGGGTTGAGATGGTTAAATCTCTCGATTATCGACAAGTCGCTATCTCATGAGATGGATAGACGAGTGGAGCTGAGTGTCGGACTGGAAAATTGCCCGCCGAGTGGCCGTAGGTATTTTCCCAACTCGCGATCTGTACTTTTCGTTAATCCAAGATAGTTCGCCCGCCGGCGCCTCGGAGCCTGTCATTGCACCGACTCATCACGTGATGCCATTTCATCATTATCTTCTCCGGTTTTATTTCCAGCTGTGTCTATTGCCTTCTTATGTTGAGCTCTTGACAAATTTCTAATAATGTCCAAAGTAAATTATAGATGATATTTCTATTTGCCTGAGTGGCTAGGCGTCTCGTTGGTATCGACCAAGATCTCGTATTCAACCTTAAAGGAACAGCGGCAAACAGAGTCTTACAAGTACCTAGACAAATGATGGTCAACCTCATGTTGGCTATGAGTCTGCTCTTGATATTACAAATATTCGCTCCTGAAATGGCCTGTTGACCGACTTAATGTGAATAATTTATTGCTGTTGGAAGACTCATGGCGCCAGGCTCCTCTAGAAAGACACCATAAAATAACTCAAGTCTTTACAACTCGAGCCGTCATATAAAGCGCCAAAGGACCCTCCAAAGCCCTGCTAGTCACATATCAACTTAACAACTTCCTATATCTTTGATCTCAGTCTTATAATGTCTAGTCTTCAATACGATCCTGAATTTGCCGAGGCATTGGCTCTTCTTAGGTCTGGCCGATCGCCATCTCCTCCCGAAACAGCTCTTGCTATACGTCGGAGTAACCACGCCCTCTTTGAGAGATTATTTCCTAAAGCCCCAGCATTCGACATTGTACAGCGAACAGACTACGCTGTTCAAAGCTACGATGGCACAAAGATATTCCTCCGTCGCTATGCAACACCAGGTCATATGAGCTCGCAAGAGCCTCAACCTGCAATTCTCAAAGTCCATGGCGGTGGATTCGTCTCGGGTTCCGTAGATAACTTCGGGGGACTCGACGCGGCCATGGCAATTGAAGTTGATAGACCTGTTTTTGCCGTTGACTATCGGATTGCACCCGAGCATCCTCACCCAGCCGCAGTCGAAGATAGCTTCGCGGCTCTCAAGTACCTCTCGGAGCATGCGTCAGAGCTAAACATAAACCCCAAGCGTATTTCTATAAATGGTGATAGCGCAGGTGGCGGCGTCGCGATCGGAACTGCACTTCTGGCCAGGGACAGAGAGCTCAGTCCCCCAATAGCGAAACTAGTAGCTGTATATCCTGAAATCGACGACAGGACTTGTCCTTCCCCGGACGCTGAGTTTCTCAAATTTGTTACATGGACTCCGAAGCATAACAAGTTGGCATGGGGAGCATATGTTGGAGAGGATAAGGCGGGAAAGCCAGAGGCAGACGTGTCACCTTATGCGGCACCAGCAAGGGCAGAGAGCTACAAGGGACTACCGTCTACTTATGTCGATGTCGGGACATTGGATCTGTTCAAAGACGAGAACCTGGAATTCGCGAAAAGGCTCATGGAAGATAATGTTGAGGTTGAGTTTCACCTCTGGCCTGGAGTGCCGCACATGTTTGAGTATCTTGCCCCGGGGACGAAGTGGCAACGAAGAGCTAGAGAGGCAAGGAATGATACATTAAAAAGGTTCTAGGCATAAGAGTAGGTGAACTTGTGGTGTATAGAAGAAGGTATAGACAGAAAAGCATACTATAGAATACGTTACAAGCTCTACTGTCTCCGTACCAGAAACCCATCAATTAATGTTTCTCAAGAAAAGTGACAAGAAGCTCCGATATCCTTTCAGGCTGGTCTTCAAGTGAGAAGTGCCCAGCGTCTTCCACGATAGTAAGCTCAGACCCTGGAATGGCTTCGTGAAGCTTATGGGCCCAGTCAACAACCTGCCATGTATCATCAGCACCCCAAACCAGCTGTATCGGGAGTTTCTCCAGCTCGCCTAGACGAGGTGCTACCTCTAGAGTAGGCTTCGGGTCGTAGTGCCGGACTTGATGTTCAAACAGACTTGGCTGTCCAACAGGACCAGAGATGTAGTCTAGATAGGTGTTGAGACTTGACTGCTCGAGCTTTTCTGGGTTCTTGACGGCGGATAGCAGCCATTCTCTGAAGTGGGCTCTATGTTCATCACTGTCCGTTTTCATGAGGGCCTCAAGGCCGTTTCGCATTTGCTCTTTGGTCCGCTTGGAAGGATAGCTATCGAAGCTCACAACGTCAATGAGTGTGAGCGATAGTACCCTTTCGGGGTAAAACACGGAGAAGCGTTGCGCAATACCGCCTCCAATGTCATGAGCGACTATATGAGTCTGTTTCAGTCCCCAGAGCTCTAAAAGACACTCCAGGACCGGGACCTGGCCTGTCATGGATGTGTCAACAGTCGGGTCCCACGGGCGCTCTGAGAGACCGAAGCCGAGAAGGTCATACACGTGAACTTTGGATCCCGCATCGACGAGCTTTGGGACGATATTGCGCCATATGAGGGACGAGGATGGTGTTCCGTGAAGGAGGACGACTGGCTTGCCTGAGCCGTAGACGCCGTAAGCAACACGACTGCCCTGAATAAGAGCGTTTTCTGTGGCAATAGGCTGTACCATGATTGATTCTTGTATAATCTGTGCCTTGAGAAACTTGAGAACGTCTCTATGTTGGACATTTATAGTGACAGATTAATAATTGAGATGCTGTCGTCTGAAGGGCGCGGCTGGAGACAACACTTAGCAGATGGGATAGCATTACACGACTAAACGTCATTAATTACCAAGGGCTGTAATGATCATACTAATCATTTTAGTAATAAGTTTTCGTCTCTGCGTTTCTTGTTTGTTCAACCTGTCGGCTGCCGCTCAATGAACCGCGCCTTAACTCCTGTCAACATGGACAAGAAGTACGAGCGGCCTTCATCTTCGGGTGGTAAAACAGCCTCGATTTCGAATTCTTTCACGAGTGCAGGAATTATCTTGAAAACCACCAGCTCTGCCAAATGTCGGCCTGGGCACGATCTCGAGCCACCACCCCAGCTCAAACTGATTCGTTCCATGTTGCGCGCCGTATCAGGATCCGCCGTGATCCAGCGGTTGGGGTTGAACAAACAAGAGTCGGGGCCGAAGATATCTGCATTGCGATGCAGTGCTACTGGATTGCAGCCTACAGTTGTGTTTGGTGGGAAATAGTAGCCATGTAGATGAAGGCCATCGGTAGGAACTTTGCGCGGTAACGACATGCTAATGACCGGATACAGCCTTTTGGATTCTTTGATGAGAGATTGCGTCACTGGCAAGCGTGCTGCTGTAGAATATTCAGTTGCGCCTTTTGTTTCCAGAACCTCGCGAGAAACCTGAGCTTGCACATCCTCGTGTGAGCCCAGCAGGGCAATGATGGAGGTGAGAGTTGATGCCATAGTTTCGTGCCCAGCACCAAAGTTGGTTACAGCCATCTTGCGAAGATACGTGTCGGTGAAGTCGGGCTTGGACTTATGTAGTTGAATGAGATCCGCGAGAAGGTCTTGGCGGTCATCTTTGGGAGGTTTGGGACATGTAGCTGCATTCACACGCCGCGATACTCTCTTGCCGACATCCTATAAGCAGATCAGCATCCGGAGCATTTCAAACAACAGCCAGTCTTCTTACTGGAAAGAATGGGCGAAAGACTTTCGGTGGACTAAAGTTGACACCCCAGATTGTGCTGAATAGCCGTCCGGTTGATTTTGATAGAAACTCTAGCTTCGCTATAGTAGGGAAAAGCCCAAAGACGCTCTTGCGTCTCCAACCATAGTATGCGTGAGTTCCCGAGCCATTGTCAGTGCCGTTTTTTATCATACCTGGCGACCAGGAGAGAACGACTGCGCCGAGGCATTCTACGGCGACAATGTGCATCCACTCGTTGAGCTCAACTTGAGCACCCTTGAAGCTTCTTAGTTTGGCAATGAAGCGTGTGAGCACGTCGTCGATGGCTGCTTCGTACTGAACAAGGTTAGAAGTCTGGTATACAGGACCTATGAGCCGGCGCTGTAGACGATAACGTCTCACATCTCGCTCCGAGAGGAGATCGAGAGTATCGGGAAACTCGGGGTTGAGCTGCCAGTCAATGTGAGGCTTGCTCAGAGCTGTAGCCACTACTTGGATTAGTGCTCATTTCTGCCCTCAAACCGATTTGAACATACAGTAAAAGTCTGACTTTTCATATCCGCTTCCACTGCCTGGTGATATTAGTTCATTGTTCGACTTTTAATATTGGGTGGAATGCTACATACTGTAAATTGCGTGAAAAGCCTCCCTGCTATCGAACCAGACTTCGTTCGGCCCAATGCGCACAACAGGTCCATACCGCTGATGTAAAGTCTTTCCAAGGTGCGCCATGCGTCCGTTTCGAGCGTGAAAAGCATGCCAAATGCTTGACACAGCAGCGAATCTGGGACCAGGTACACGCGCCAGGGGATGGAAGCATAACCTGTAGATGGCAATTGTGACACCCAAGATCAACAGGGAGGATGCTACCCTCGAAAGCAACTGAGCTAATAGACTCCACAGAGTTGCTATCCCGGCGTGAAAAAGAGAGAAAGACATTTTGTCAGTTGGCGAAGCATCACAGCGAGTGAGATGGGCGTAGTGATGAGTGATGATTTTAGATAAACATTTCTTTTTGGGGGAAAAGTTGAGCTGGATGGGATCCCCACATTGTCAACAGCCTTGGTTAGGCCAGACCATTATCATAAAACCTGGAGTAAACAATAAATAGTTTTCATATAACTTATATTAGTTATTCTAAAGTATCTGTACACTTTCAATTGATACAATCTTAATTTACAAGTAATTATCAGCAGGATCATCTCCAGCTCCGATCCGCGCCCGTAATCTTACGTGTTGCGAGATAGTTAAACTCAAATCAAGGAGTCTATTCTCGCTCTTTCTCGACATTCACCTTCTTCTCTCTCTTGACCCTCAGTTGTTCACGCCATCGGACCCCCCAGACCATCAACACGATCAAGACAGGACATCCAAGGATGTAGAGGCCGCCTACAAGTGTAAAGGCCCATCCTACGCCCATAGCATCAATCATGGGTACGATCGCCGCACTGGCTCCAGCTCCAACCAGGCATCGCGTCAGGTTATTCGCCGCACTCGCCGTGCCTGGCTTCCCAGGATGAATATCTATCAGCAGTGAGCTGACTGTGTTGTTGAAGCCGACGATGCCAACGCCCATGAGCCCGCTCAGCACGCAAGGAACAGCGACATGTGTCTTGGCGTGAACCGCCCATCCCCAGCCGATAATCATCACTGCTGCGAGCAACAGAAGAGGGAAGCCGATTTCTAGACGGGCACGCTCTATTGGGAAGCCATCCAGATTCGGCTGCTTGCTTCGCTCGTACGGAATACCCAACTTGTCACAATGACGCTTGAAGTTGCGGTTGGTGAAGGCGCCTGCAATAAAAGCAGCGACAATAGACCCAGCAGCCACTGGGAGGAACACGAGTCCGTTTTCAAGTTCATTGAATCCATAGTTCTTCGCGAACAGAGAGGGCATGGCGGTGGCTATGCAGTAGAAGCCGGAGAAACAGATGCTGCTGAAGCCGAGGAGGAGACCCGTTTCTTTTTCGAAAAGCATCAAGAGCGATTCCAGGACGTTGGGCACCTTGAACTTGAATTTCTTGGACGTGGAAGTAGTAGAAGCCTGCCGACTCAGGCCATCCTTGTCCGACTCGGTCTTTCGCCGTCGTGCCTTGAGAACCTGCCATACAGAACGATACATCGCAGGTGGAGTGATGGACCCGTTCCCCACGATATGGCGGCATGTTTCTGGGTAGAAGAGAACGATGAGAACAAGAGTAACACCGGCAAAGATGGTGAGAAACCAAAAGATGGACCTCCAACCCAGAAACTCGGCAAGCAAACCTCCAATGACAGGACCTAATGCTGGGCCAAGCACGACAGGAACAGCAGTCAGACCTATGTACTGGCCTCTTTCAGCCGAGGTGACGACATCCGCCACAACCGCATAGCAAAGCGCGACGGTGCTAGCGGAGCCAGCAGATTGCAGACATCGAAGACCAAGAAGAGCGCCATAGTTGGGCGCAAGTGCAAGGCCGATGTTGGCAGCGATGTAGATGGTGAAGCATACCAAGTATGCGGGTCGTCTTCCACCACTATCAGCCAGAGACCCAAAGAGCATGGGCGTGATCCCCTGAAATATCATGTAGGTCGTGACAGTGAGGTTGATCTGCGATGTGGTGACACCCAGGTCTTGGGATATGGTTGGCAGCGCTGGGAAGTATATCTGGGCCGTCATGGGAGAGAAGAGGGCCGTCGAGGCAGCAGCCAGTACAATAAGGCGTTTCTCCCATAGTGTGAAGCTCGAATATGGGGCATCCTCTGTTGAAATTGCCGATTCTGGTTGTTTTTCAGGGTCTTGTTCTGGTGGTTGGCTCTGTATGTTCTTGTCGTCATCCCTGGGGTCGTCAGGACTGGGTGTTGCTGGGGGATTCATATTCACGTTGGAGGGACTGTTACAACTTTGTCCGAAAGACTCAACTGTGTCATTCTAATGAACAATGAAAGAGAAAGATGAAAGACCTTGAAATAAATAAATCATCCTTCACGATGCAGGGGAGAATACCTAGGTAGTCTAGTCATAACATCGGCCTCTGTTCGTCTGACAAGTGGGTCCCGTCGGTGCCGAGTCGGCGCAAGGGACCGGAGTCATCTTAAGAAACCAACACTTTTAGCTTAGAACTTTTCCCTCCTGACAACTTCTGGATGAAGATGAGCTACAATATCCCCGGCGCTGGATAGATTACTTGCCCCAAATAATGTATCTGCTATTGCGCTGTTGGTTAGGTAGTTAGGTACAGGTGGGTGGCTCGCATCGTGATACTTCAACTCATCGATGGATCGACGAGTCCTGCCTAGTGCCTGCCTAACTTAGTACCCAGGTAGCTAGGTGCTTACCAAGAGCTCTATTGCTATTCGCAAGATTCTTAAACTCAAAAGGACAGACCTTGTTGATACTTTGGGGTATCTGTCTGGTGGGTAAGTCCCGCGACTACCAATATAACAAGTCAGGCAGGACGTAATCTGCGATATCCTCCTCCCAGACCTGTTAGATTTCTTGCACAATTCATTCACTGTGGCAATTGCATGAATAAGCGAAAGGAAATGTCATCTTTTCTCTCATTGGACCAAGTAGAGCAAACAGGTGCACTTGTGATGCTGGTAAGGCAGACCACCATGCATAGAATTGTAGGGGGTAACAGGTGGCATGCGGGCTCAGATGGACATTAGACTTTATCATCATGGCTCAGGCGATATATTTTACTCTAGAGTGATTGCTAAATTTCTGCCAACTGCCCACATGAGTGAACCAACTACCAAATAGCGTCTATGAAAGATATTGCTACATACTTCGAATACGTGAACAAAGTACTGCCTCAAACGGGGAATTAATCACCTTATGAAGAAAATCTAGGAACAGAAAGTCTATGGAGAATCTGCTTCTATGCGCCAGCTAGGAAACTTTGAACTTCTCATGCATAGACTGCGTTTAGGTATTTCTGTACAACAAATTTGATGGGTCAAAGCCATTTTGAGGTAGTTTTAAGCTTCGAAAAGAATATTGACGCTCGCTGCATACTCTAAGCACTAGGATGTAAATCTTCACTCTTTGGCTATAAATACCAAGCTTGGCCGCCATGTTCCTGGAGGTTTTTATCTGTTACTTATCCTTCCTTGAGAGCCTAGAAAAGCTTCACGCACAATCTCACCACCTTCAGCCTGGCCTCATTAGACGTTGACGCAATGGCCTCGTTAGTCAAGACAAGGCTCCTTATACTATCCGATACACACGGATTGGAATTTGAAGCAAACAGAAAACCTCTTGAATCAGTCGATGTAGCTATTCACTGCGGCGATCTTACAAGCGACTCCAAGTTGCATGACTTCAAACAAGCCATTCAGCTGCTCGAAGAAATTGATGCTCCACTAAATCTTGTCATTGCTGGAAATCATGACTTTTCGCTCGATGATGAGGCGTTCAAGCAAAAGGTTGCGGAAGCAAACAGGCTGGCACAAGAGGATCTTGACCAAAGCATCAAGAAAGAATATGGCGACTACGGCGGCGCCAGGCGGCTTCTCCAAGAAGCAAAGGATAAGGGCATAATGTTTCTTGATGAGGGATCTCACCAATTCTCTCTCAGTAATGGTGCCTTGTTAAAAGTGTATGCCAGCCCCTACACGCCTACGTCCGGTAACAGCAGCGACTGGGGCTTTCAATACAGTGGTGCGCACGAATTTACTATTGGGAAAGACACAGATATCGTGATAACGCATGGCCCTCCATATGGGATTATGGACATGACAAAGGAAAAGCAGCGGATCGGGTGTCCTCAGCTTTTTGCTGCCGTTGCTAGAGCCCAGCCACGACTTCATTGTTTCGGACACGTCCATGATAGCTGGGGCGCAAAGCTGGTTTCCTGGCGCCTCAAGATCTCAGATCACCCCTCACATTTCAGCGATATTGATAATGGAAGCTCGTTGATAATCGAGAGTCTATCGCGCCTGAGGGGATCCAAGTTCGAGTCGGCAGATGACAAAGAGTCTCGCCTAGAGACAGTGAAACGGTACGAGTCGCAACGATATTGTCGTACAAGCCACTGCGCCGGAGACGAGAGGCCTCTCACTGTAGGAGAGACCTTATTCGTCAATGCTGCAGTTATGGCGAATGACAAGCTCAGCCAATATCCGTGGCTCGTCAAGGTCGAACTGGAGTCCTGCCAAAGTAAGGTATCTGAAGGCACAGTTAGTCCAAGCGATGAGACTCAAAGTGTTTTGGTAGATGGAAGAAAGAAACAAAACAATAAGAGAAAGGGTGGCAAAGCTTCGCCAGATGAAGATGTTAGACAAAAAAGAGCATGCTTGTAGCGCCGGATATATACTCTGGTAACATGTTTTGCTGGAAGGACTAAATAACCGATGGAGCCTCCAAAGGAGCTGGGTTTGACTTGTACCTAGTATATCTACTTATTAAAAGACATTTTGTAAAAGACATTTTGTAAAAGACATTTTATAAAAGATTAAGAAGGGTGATGAAAGCATGCTGGTTTCATGAGTCACTCATTGACTCCGACTGTGATCCTCCTTGTAAAGCGATGTACATTAGAACGACTTTTCGAAAGTTTATCTGTCTTCATAAGAGGTCGAATCAAACCAGTGAGAGCAGTGTGAGGTGATCAACAGCTGGTGGCATGCCCCACGTAATTCCCGGTGCTACATTTAGAGCCCGTGATGAGACTAGCGGAACAGCATGAATGATACTCCTTGTAAGCACAGTACCTAACTTACTGAATAATTCACGCAGAGACAATCGGGGACACGCTGAGAAAGATATCTCTGAGATAGAAGTCAGACTCTTGATCATTCATACTTACTTGCCTTAGTACTTAGCTATCGACAACTACCCCCATTTCATATCCCCCTCACTTTCACTGTTCAGAAACAGCTCAGGTACCATTAAAGATGGACTATTCGCTCGAGAACCATAAGTCCTACATTGGTAGGCCTGTCTCAGAGCTCCCCACACCGTCGCTGGTCATCAATCTGCCTGTGCTCAAGAAGAACATTGATACCCTACACCGCGATGTGGAAAAGCTTGGGATCGGCTTTAGGCCTCATGTCAAAACGTTGAAGGTATGCTGCTATTCAATCTACGACAAAAGTATCCAATAAGCTTACCGCTCAGTAGTCCCTCGAAGTCACGAGGTTGATGCTCGCAGGTGGTAAATACAGAGGCATTGTCGCCTCTACTATCCCCGAGATCCAGGGCGCTCTACCCTTGGTGAAAGAGGGCATCTTGGAAGAGGTGAGACTCTACTTCAGAGGCAGAGGATGCGGAAAGCTAAATTAGCCAGTGTCTATACGGACTTCCAGTCTATCCTGGTGTTCTGCCCAGACTGGTCGAGCTACGAAAATCGCTACGGGTCATGCTTATGATCGACAACGAGCAACAGCTCTCATTTCTCGAGGAGTCGGCTTCGAGCAAGCAACCTTGGGATATCTTTATCAAACTGGACGTGGGCTCGCATCGTGCTGGAGTTGAGACCAACAGTGACGTATTGCATCGCTTGGTAGAGCACGCTGAGAAGTCGTCAGCCGTTAACATTTACGGATTTTACTGTCACGCTGGACATTCGTATGCGGGTCGATCGCGAAGAGAGGCCGAGGAGGTTCTCAACGTCGAAGTGTCGAGCGTGCTAGAGGCATCCAAGCTCCTATCCTCGGACCGTTGTCTTGTTATCTCCGTCGGCAGCACCCCAACAGCGCATGTGGTGGAGAGTCTCAAGGCATCAATGCCTGACAATATCAAACTCGAGCTGCACGCAGGCAACTTCCCCTGCAACGATCTCCAGCAGGTATCGACCAGTCTCGTGACAGAAGCGCAACAAGCTGTTTCGGTAGCGGCCGAGGTGTGCAGCGTTTACCCTGAGAGGAACGAAGCGCTCGTGAATGCGGGAGTGATTGCGCTGTCGCGTGAGTCGAGCGCCTTTAGCGGTTTCGGCCGAGTGAGGGGCAGCCCTGCGTGGGGGGTGGCTCGATTGTCACAGGAGCACGGTGTTTTGGGGACAAGCGAGGATGGACGCAGGGTTGAAGAGGACTTCAAGGTTGGGCAGCGAGTCGAGGTCTGGTGCAACCACTCGTGCATCACGGCAGCTGCTTTTTATGTGTATTATGTTGCTGACGAAGAGGGGATCGTCACAGAGACATGGGTTCCCTGGAAGGGTTGGTAATTTAGACATAACCATAGTTAACAAAGATTTACTTGATTTACAAGGATTGACCCTTCCCATTCGTCCCCCAGGTTCTGTTCCTGGCCCGTCGCCAACAAATCCTGCTTTTTCCCTTACCCGACCTTAGCCAATCCCTGTAACTTTCCTCGGCTCTCCTTAACCCACGTTACACTAGTGGGTCTCGAGCCGCATACGTCATCGGCCAATCGCGGGAGCTTCAAAAGGTGCGGGCATTCGTGATCATCGTCACATGAAGCGCCCTCTCCCTCCCCCATCTCTCTCTCTTTTTCGGTCACGATACCCACGATTCTTCTTCATCAACGCTTCTGCCTCTTTCCATAATCCTCTCTTCACCTCACACAACTCATCAGTAAGTATACGTCATTATCACCCATGTACGAGAGTAAAAGATCATGTCACTGACTCTTATTCCAGTGTCTTACGCCGATATCGCTGCCAGTGGCCCCAAGCAGAGTGCCGAGGAGGTGAGTAATTCGTCCATTCATTCACCAGCACAAATACCCCCTCTTCCTCTCAAGCAAGTTGACTAACCCCGCTCAAGGCTGCTGCCCCTCAGCCCCCCCAGGTCATCTCTGACGAGTCTGCCTCTACTGCCTCTCTGGTTGATGTTGACATGCCCTCCGTCCACACCGTTCCCGCCGACTTCCTCGAGCAGGACGTTCAGACCGAGACTCAAGCAGCTCGTATAGAGCGAGAGGAGGAGGCCAGCGAGGAGAAGCGCAAGCGTGATGATGCAAAGGCCAAGGCCAAGCGCACCGACAACTGGCTCATCCAACAGTTCTCTCAGCTGTCCGACGGCACCGCCAGTGGCCTCGTTATTGCCAACCTCGCTACTGTTGTCGGTCTGAGCGCATACCTTGGCTACAAGGGCTGGGGTCTGTATGAGAGGGGCAGGCTCGACTGGAAGGCCGTCAGTATCGGTGCCGGTATCCTCGCTAGTGTTAGTGCCGCCGAGGGCGTCCTGGGACGGTATTTGTACAAGGGCAAGAAGGGCGGCAACTAGGAGGCCAACAGAAAACAACGCCTACAAAAACGACGAGAGCTCTTGAATTCGGGCAGGAAGCCCAAGCCTAAACCCGCGCGAATGGGATTGTCAGAGTCAATGGAACTTTTGCGCGGATGAGATGATTTATTTTGTTATGGTTTTGCATCGCTTCACTCTGTTTATAGTCTCTACACTGGTTGATACCAGTCTATTACCCATCTCAATAACACTCGGGCACGATAATGCGATACCATAGTTGGTTGTGCCGAGTTCTAATCGGAACCGTTTCAACAATCACGTTTTCCCAGTCGTTGTACTGAGCAATATCACCGTGACTCAAGGAGCTGAGATGTGATTGCGTCTATTAATATTCATAGCATTTCTCCTCTCTCTTCATGATACAGCATTGGTACAGATATGGGCGTCTATCCGCCCATGCCAAGATCTTGACTATATTACAAAACGTACACTTTATCAACTCGTCCACACCACGATTTTATCATCTTTACTTTCTATCCTTCTGCTCCTCAGACTTCTTCTCAGCCTCCCTCTCGTCGATGACCTTGATAGCGTCGTTGGCGGAGGTGGCATCGTGAGCTTGCACAGGCTCGACAATGACATCCTTCTTGGGCACCTCAGACTTGTGCATGTCCTGCCAGTATCTTTCGTTGATGGGCTCCTGTATCGGGGTAGCAACGTCTTGCACCTTTCGGGAACCGTTAAGGATGGCTTCCTCCTCGGCCTTGTCGTTTGCTTGTCGTGGGGGAGCCTGCTTGTCGGGTTCGGCTGCAGCTGAGGTATCGCCAGATGGTGTCTTTGCTTCGACAGGAGCCTTGTGAGCGGCGGTCTTTTGGGCATCGGCAGCGGGCTGCTCGTCGCCAAAGTCGGGGGTAGGAGCACCGTCCTCATCATCTGCAAGCTCAGCGCCGTAGATTTCGGGGTACTTCTTGAAACACTCTTGCATGCCCCTAGCAGCTAGTTAGCAACTTACGTCATAAGAATGGATCAAGTCATGGCATACTGGAACTTCTCAATGCAGTCCATGCCCTTGGGCTCCTCGGTCGAGTACACGAAGCAGCTGAAGGCAGTCTTGAACTCCTCGCCGCAAGGGCCGTGGGCCATACCACCCAGGCAAGGGCAGTCCCAGTTGATCTCGCCAGTCTCGGGGTTGAAGGCGCCCTGTTGGTCGGCCTCCTCTTCTAGAGCAGCAGGTGATCCATCGGCGGCAGCAGCGTTGGCTTTGGGTTGTTGAGGCTCGGGTGTCTTTGTTGACTCGCTCTTGGCCTTGATCTGTTTGCGCTTCTCCTCAAGGACGGAATCGACAGTGGGAAGGTCATCGTTGGAGAAAGCAGCGGGTGCGGGAACCGTTTTAGCTGGTGGTTGTTAGTCGCATGCTTCTTATTCTTCTTCTGCTTCCTCCTCAAGCAATTGAGACGTACAGACAGCCTCGTCGGCAAAGATTGGGCTTGTGTTGTAGTAGTAGACAGCTCCAAAAGCCAGACCCAATCGTACTGCAGAGCTCTTCCATGTTCGGGGTCTATTGGCGGGAGTCGCTGCTGTAGAGTTGAATCGTCGCGGGACGGCCCGGAATGTGTTGGTGCGCAAGCTGGCGGTTGCAGGCCGCGAGGCCGATCGCAAGGCGGTACGGTACATTTTGATATGTGAAAAGACAGTGAAGAAATGGCGGAAGAGAACAGCAAAGGTGCGAAATCAAGAGTTACAAGAGTAATTGGTCAGCAATGGTGGAGCATCGGGCCTTGAAGAGTTGATGATGATGCTTGGAAATGCTGCCCCAAAATGCCGGGCTGCGGGAGAAAAAAAGAGTAACCGTAGTTTAGCCGCATGAGCTGCAATCATGATAAGAGTCTTATCGCAAAATGACCTCACTTGCATGGCGTGCATTCACCCCTGATCATATGAGCGAACTTATGCGACATTCGATACCCTGGAAATTTGAAGCTTTGCAGGTGAAGTCAGCGCTTATCTTTCTGGCTTTTACTTGGTCGGTGGCTACCTTCAGTAGGTGAACCTTGGCCCAGACGAGTTGCCCAGGGAGAAGCTGTCGCACAGGAAACGAGGGGAAGCTCTCGAGCTACTAACGAAACATTGTCTCGCTGCCGTTCATAGGGGAAAAAGCAAATCATTACTCCCCCAGACGCGTGCTAGTTCTTCTCAAGGGAGACTGCATTCACTCGATCGCCATTTTTTTGCTTTCATCTATCGCCATCTCTTCTTTCATCACAAGTCGCAAAAGTGCGACCGAAGCTATCTCCAGCAGCTATCTGTCCTTCACTATGGAGTCCAAAACCTTCGAATGGCGGCCTGCAAAGCTGCTCCAGGACTACAGCATAAGTCAGGACTTCGCGCTTCTCATCCTGAACCAACCGCTAAAGAACGGTATCAACCTGCGCAAGCTTTGGAAGAACTGTACGTAGCTTGAGTTGCTGCTCCCGTGTCTTCCGTGCTAAGTAGGTCTATAACAGCTTCTGTAAGAGTAGCGGCGGATGGAGGAGCGAACCGACTGCACAAGCTGTCATCTTTCCATGGAAAATATGTATGTAAATCATAGTGCGCAAAGTAACTTCTGAATCTAACTGCCCCTAGTCCAACCTCCAGCTCATCATTGGCGACCTTGACTCTCTCACTCCAACAGTCCGCGATTTCTACTCGTCGCAACCTTCTCCCGCGAAGATCATTCATAACGCTGATCAGAACTCTACCGACTTCGCCAAGGCTATCAACTGGATCCGTACAGAATACCCCGAAGGGATCGATATTGTCGCTCTTGGTGGTATTGGAGGTCGTGTGGACCAGGGTCTCTCCCAGCTCCACCACCTCTACCTCTTCCAAAACGACCCTGAATACGCATCTGGCCGCGTCTATCTGCTATCCGGCTCAAGTCTTACTTTCCTGCTTAAAGCCGGTACCCATCAAATCCAAGTTCGGGAGGAGGGAGAGGAGGACGTCTTTGGTAAACACGTGGGCATCATCCCCCTTAAGGAGCCAGCCAACATCACAACGCAGGGGTTCGAGTGGGACGTCAAGGACTGGCACACTGAGATTGGCGGTAATATCAGCACGAGCAACCACATCCTGCCCGATTCGCAGGTTGTGCAAGTGACGACGGACAAGGATGTACTCTTTACAGTAGCTCTCAAAGAAGGCGACGCTGACGACGAGTAAGCACGTAATGAACAGAGCGAGAATCATGTTGACTTGAACTTTGAGCACGCTTGAGACGGTGGTATGATACAAGCAAACAAAACCAAACACAAGACATACACAAACAACTCCTGAGCGCCGCGCTGATGGCCCTTTCTATGTCCCCATTCGTACATGTCTGTAACCTTTTCTCCTAAACACATTCCAATTTGGTTTCTATCGCAAGAAATGGAGCACCAGCCAGCAAAACAGGAAGAAGACCACCACACCGGCAAAGAAGATCCACTTGTCCTCCTTTGCGCGCCGCTCCACCATGCGGATTGTGTCGCCGCTGACGCCCAGGGTGTTAGCTACGCTGTAGAGTCGCTTCTGAGTGTTCTTGAGCATCTCGCGTTGCTGGCCTAGGTCACCCAGAACAGCCTGTCCTCGTGCAATGTAGTCATCCAGCGCCTGATTTGTGTTTGAAAAGAAGTTTTGCTCCCTAAAGGCGTGCGCCTCGCGCATCTCGTCGGGCGAGCCTGTCGTCAACGGTCCGCTGGCGTGGGATACGTGTCGAGGCTGGAAGGTAGAGTGCGTGTTGGTCGTGGTAGCGTTCGCATAGGGGTTCTCAGGGGTAGCATTGTATGGCCGTCTTCCGAGTAGTTCTGTGCGGTTCGATTGGTGCTGTGCGTCTTCGCGGGCTTTCTTAAGTGAATCGACCTGTGTGCGAAAGTCGGAGAGGTCTTCGCGGAATCTCTTTACTCGCTCGAATGCCTCCTCCTGCTTCTTGGGGACAATCTCCTGGCGGGCGAGGGTCTGGTATTCATCGAGGGTCTTGGTAAAGGAGGCGATCGAGGCGGACACGTTGCCGATTTCGGAAGGGGATGATTGAGGCTTTGCGTTGAGGTTGGAGAGCTCTGCACGGAGAGACTTGCTTTGCCGCAAGGCCGAGTTATATGCGATGTTCTAAAGTTAAGCTGTTAATGGGTGTTTTAGTGGGAGGAGGGGCGTTTTTTAACTGACCATGATGAAGGATTCGGAGCAGAGAGCTTGCAGTTGTCGAGCGACAAGCAACGACAGCTTTCATCATGGTTCATCAGACCTTTAGAACATGATCAGGCCAGATCTCGCGGGACCGGAATAACGGTGCTCCGTCTAAGACATCATGAGGAAGTTGCTTACCCTGCACCTCTGACAAGTGATTTCCAGATTATCTGAACTCGAACACTTATTTACATCTCCCGTATGTCCTACATAGGTGGATCTTTTCTTTCTTTTAGAATAAAAGTCCAGAGCTCCAGGTCTCTACATACCCAGTCTACTGACTCTATTGGCAACAAAGTGCGGCGGTTTTTTGGAAGAGCAGCAATAGCGACAAAAACTCCATCAATCATGATGATTCACGACGATCAAGGGCCCGCGTACTCACTCAGCTACTCGACGAAAAATGATTTCAATCGACTTTTTGATTGCGCTGGGAAATCCAAGGCTCTCATCAAAATGGCTAAATGATTCAGCATGGGTGTTGCTTATCCCAAGGTGTCACCTACCCAATAACAGGTCTCAGACGGAGTGAGGCTGTGAAAACCTCTTCCCCTCATTTCTTCATCTTTCCTCTTCTCGACGACCCCAATCATTTCATAAAATTCGAAAGTTACTCGGAAACTAGATATTTCTGCTGTCAATACCTATGACTATGGTGAAGCGAGAGCTTGAGCCAGAGGGGAATGGAAATACGACACCAAATGCTGGGAAAAGGAGAAAGGTCGACGACGAAGGCACAACAGCACCAAGCATAAGTGAGAAAAAGCTGACGAATGCCGACTATACAGTTGGCTGGATCTGTGCTATAACTACAGAATATGTTGCCGCACAAGTCTTCCTTGATAAGAGGCACGAGGCACCAGACTATGTGTCTCCCAGCGACGATAACATATACACCCTTGGCAGAGTCGGCAAGCACAATGTCGTTATTGCTGTGTTGCCCGACGGAGAATACGGCACGACTTCAGCATCAAGAGTTTCCAGTGACATGCAGCATACTTTTCCAAATGCCCGAATCGGTCTCATGGTTGGCATTGGTGGCGGCGCGCCTAGTCGAAAGCATGATATTCGCCTTGGTGATATTGTGGTCAGCGCCCCCCGGAATGGCAAAAGTGGCATATTTCAATACGACTTCGGTAAAACCATACAGGACCAGAGCTTCCAGTCAACAGGGTTCTTAAACCAGCCCCCAGTGCTTCTACGTGCCGCTATGAATGATCTCAAAGCAAAGTACGAAGTCGATGGTCATAACATCCAAGAGGAGATAAACAAAATCCTAGAAAAGAAGCCAAGACTGAAAACCAAGTATAAGCGACCACCCACAAGCTCTGACAGATTATATTCTACCACGGCCATTCACCCTTCGGAAAGTGAAGCAAGCTGTACAGAAACCTGCGGGGATGATCCAAAGAATCTCATATCTCGCCCTGAACGCCCCGAAGATGAGGCCTTGATGGTTCACTACGGCCTAATCGCTTCATCAAACCAACTGATAAAGGATTCTGTACTTCGGGACAAGCTCGCAAAAGAAAAGGATGTCTTATGTTTTGAAATGGAAGCAGCAGGACTAGTCAACCATTTCCCTTGTCTCATCATACGGGGTATATGCGACTATGCAGATTCTCATAAGAACAAAGATTGGCAAGGCTATGCTGCAATGGCTGCCGCTGCCTATACAAAGGACCTGTTAAGTCGGATTCCGCCCAGCAAGATCGAGTCCGAGAAGAAGATTGTGGATATCCTATCCAGTCAGTTCAACCGAGTCAACATGGTGACTTTAAGAAGCTAAAGCCTCGACAGATATCAAGGAGGAGGTTGCAGACGTCTCGAAAGGTGTCGACAAACTCGTCCACAAGCAACAAGATGAGAAGGATGAAGATATCGTCAGATGGCTCACACCAATTGACTACGCACCACAACAGCATGATTTCATAAAGAGAAGACAATCGGGAACTGGCCAGTGGCTGCTAGATTCTATTAAATTTCAAGAATGGCTAAAGGCTGGCAAACAGGGCCTATTTTGTCCTGGCATTCCAGGCTCAGGTAAGACCATCCTAGCCGCAATAGTGATCGAACACCTTTGCTGCAAGTTCCGCGATCAGACTGATGTTGGCATTGCCTATGTCTTTTGCAACTTTAGACGCCATCACGATCAGACGCTCGAGGATCTTTTGGCTAGTCTGTTGAAACAATTGGCTCAAGAGCGGCCGTCCATCCCTAGCGGTATCAAAGAACTTTACGACAGTTGCCAGAAGAAACGAATAAGACCTATCAATAGACAGCTATTAGAAGCATTGCAAACAGTCATAGGTCTATTCGCTCGGACCTTCATTATCGTCGATGCCCTTGACGAATGCCAAACGTCCGAGAGATGTCGAAACATGTTTGTGGAAGAGATACTGAATTTGCAAAAACACCACGGTGCAAATATATTTGTAACCTCCCGGTTTGTTCCCGAGATTGAAGATTTGTTTACTTCGCAGACACATCTCGAGATTCGTCCCACCGATCAAGATATACGTATTTACTTGGACGGCCGCATGTCAGAATTGCCGGCGTTTGTGCGACGTGATCCAGTTCTTCAGGAACAAATTAAGGATGGAGTTGTGAAGGCTGTTGATGGAATGTGTGTATTGATGTTTCTTGAAAGTGGTACAGCTGGCTGACCAAGAAATAGGTTTCTCCTAGCACATCTCTACATGGGCTCTTTGGATGATAAAATGACAAGGAAGGCGATAGAAAACGCTATACGACAGTTCCAAAAACAGAACCCCGGGCCTAACGAGGAACGAAAGATGCACGTCCTCTCGAAAGTCTACGAGCAAGCAATGGTCAGAATAAAGGCTCAAAAAGAGGGCATTCGCAAGCTGGCAGAGCACACTTTGCTATGGATTACGTGCGCCAAAAGACCACTTACCATATCAGAACTTCAACATGCCCTCGCTGTGGAGATGGAAACGGAGAGGATTGACGAAAAGAACTTATCTGAAGCTGAAGACATGGTCTCAGCTTGCGCTGGATTGGTCACTGTTGACGAACAAAGCAATATCATCCGATTGGTGCACTATACAATGCAGGAATACTTTTCGCAAAACCATACTCAACTGTTCCCAAAGGCTGTGGAAAGTATAGTCGCGACTTGCGTCACTTATCTCTCCTTTGCCGCTTTTGGATCTGGGCCATGTAAAAGCAACAGTGGTTTCGAGCAGCGATTAGAGCAAAATCCGCTTTACGACTATGCAGCACGGAACTGGGGACACCATGCCCGAGAATCACGTTCTGAACCGCGAAAATTGGTCCTAGGTCTTCTCTGTGATGAGCCAAGACTAATGGCAGCCAACCAGACAATGCTAGCTTCGAAGCTTCCTGGCGGTAACTCTGGCTACGAGAAGATGACCGCTCCCCATGTCGCCGCATTGTTTGGGCTGATCGACGTTATGATCACTGTTGGTGAACGATACGGCATGGATACGAAGCATTCAGATGGCCAGACTCCGTTATCCCTAGCGTCAGAAAAGGGACATGATGCCGTCGTCAAGGTGTTACTTGCGCAAAAGGGAGTCGATGTCAACACCAGGGCATTTCGATATCTGTGGACACCACTATCATTGGCAGCACGCAATGGGAACTACAAAGCGTGTGAGCTTCTGCTTGAGAATGAAGCGGTCGAGCCAGATCCGAGGGACTCTGGCGGGAGAACTCCGCTGTCCTGGGCGGCAGGGAACGGCCATACTGATGTGGTGAAGCTTCTGCTTGCCGATGACCGAGTAGCACCAGATTCCAAAGCTACATGGTTCTACAAGGGGCGGACGCCATTGATGTGGGCTGCTGCTAACGGCCACATTGCGGCGGTTAATCTGCTCTTGGAGACTGGCAGAGTTGAATATGGCTCCAATGACGACGATGGTCGAACCCTACTGTCGTACCTGGCTCAGTATGGAGAAGTAGCCATGGTCAGAAAGATTCTAGCCAAAGAAGGGGTAAACTGCAACTGGAGAGACCAAATTGGCCGTACCCCATTGTCATGGGCAGCACAGCACGGTCATAGCACAGTGATCGAGCAGCTTCTGGCCAGAGAAGGTATAGAGTTTGACGCCAAGGATAATCAGAGTCGAACACCGCTCTCATGGGCGGCACAGTATGGCCATGAGGCAGTATGTAAGATGCTGCTGGATCATACGAGCACTAATATCAACCTCAAGGATATCAATGGGCACACGCCTTTGTCTTGGGCGGTAAAATGTGGACAGCAGGTAATTGCCGAGCTGCTGCTTGCTACTGAACGCGCGGAAACCGATCTGAAGGATGGAAATAGCCTAACCCTTCGATCATTAGCTACAGAAAACGGGCACACGGCTTTGCTCAAGCTTCTTCCTGAAGACCATTGCGCCTCTGTGTATACCAATACAGCCGAAATCAACGGGTCGCCTTCAAAGCAGCCATTGCATCGCCCTCGGTGCATCGAAAAACCACGGCCTTCCAGCTCAAGAGAAAAGTACAAGCTCAAAGACTTTCATATTTTGAATACAATAGGTACCGGTACTTTCAGCCGAGTTTACGTAGTGCAGTCGAAACACAACGTGGGCTTTTATGCTCTCAAGGTCTTGAAGAAAGCGCAGATCGTCAAGATGCATCAAGTACAGCACACCATCGATGAACGGCGAATGTTGACCAGTATCAAACACCCATTCATTATCAGTACCTGGGGGAGCTTCCAAGACTGCAAGAACCTTTACCTGGTAATGAGTTTCGCGCAAGGTGGTGAGCTCTTTAAACTGCTTCGTCGAGCAAAGGTATAAGCTCTCAACTACATTCGAAAAGTGTATTATACCCAGCTGACAATGAGACAAATACATTAGCGCTTCCCAGCTCCCGTTGCCAAGTACTATGCTGCCCAGATCATACTGGCCGTGGAGTATTTGCACTCTCAAGATATCATATACCGAGATCTGAAACCGGAAAATATTCTTCTCAGCAAAACAGGCAGCCTCAAGATCGTTGATTTCAGCTTTGCCAAGTATGTCCCCGACAGAACATGGACGTTTTGTGGAACGCCTGATTATATCGCCCCTGAGATAATCTACTGCTCAGGCTATAACAAATCCGTAGATTGGTAAGTAGGATGTACCAAGGCGGTATGGCAAGTCGAAACATGCTGGGTAAGGGATGTAATGGCTTTTGGCTGACCAAATGTTTATAATTAGGTGGTCGCTTGGCATTCTGATATATGAGATGCTCTGTGGATACACTCCCTTCTGGGATGAGTCACGACTCCAGCTGTTCAAGAATATCGTCAACAAGACAGTCGAGTACCCTAGCCACGTGGAGAAATCAGCTGAAGATCTCATGAAGAGCCTCATCAACAGTGATTTGACAACGAGGCTCGGAAACTTGAGTGGCGGCGCATCAGACATAAAAGCACATCGGTGGTTTGAAGAAGTACCTTGGAGGGAACTGGAACGTGGAGAGTTAGAGACTCCTTTTCAGCCTTCAGTTGAGAGAAACTCGAGGATTTTAGACACAAGCCAGTTTGATATTTATCCTGAGGATAAGGAGTTATTAGAGGGATTAGATGGAGATGACAAGTAAGTTCAGCATGGTGTGATGGATTCTTGGACTAATACAATTTTAGCTACAATGATGTGTTCAAGGATTTCTGATGTGGTGCTATTCCGCTCACCATTCAGAGGTCGGCATACATCGGCCGAGTCAAGTCGGCTCAGCCTCCGATAGCTTATGATAGCGAGTGGACACGTTCAAAGGCTGATGCAATACATGATTGGAGCGTCCTTGGTGCGAAAATAATCTATTCGCGATAACCGGGATCCATTCCCGTTGAGCTTCTGATTATCCGTTGACGAAAAATTGCAAACTTCAGTATAATCCAAAACTGAACTCATTGGAAGATCAACAGAAAGTAAAGCAAAATGGGAGACTTGCCACACTTGAGTGACCGGATTGGCAGTTTCAGCCTATCTTCCATCTCCTCCGACGACCCAGCTTATACTCCGCTTCTCTACCGGCTCCGAGAAGAGACATTTCAGAACCGAACTACCCAAGTCAGGCATGGATCCTATCTACGAAGGTTTACCAGAAGCACCTCCTTCGATATCGTTGCTGCCCTTAAGGAGAACTCAGGGATAAATCTAGACAAGTTCATGCGTCGATATGGACTGACCGGCTGCGTTGTCGTCCAGAAAGGAGCCATAAGGCTCGAGGGGTATAGACATGGAAACTCACGGGCATCTCGAAACGATGTCCAGTCTGTCACCAAGTCGGTTGTCTCTACGGCATTAGCCATTGCCCATCAAGAAGGGAAGCTATCCGTCAATGATCCAGTATCTCTCCATGTCGAAGAGCTAAGAGGCACTGCCTGGGCCGACGTGCCATTACTGGCACTCTCTAGTATGTCCTCTGGCGTAGTTGAGCAGTCAGAAGAAGAGCGACCAGCCGATGTCCCAAACCCCATGTACGCAACTGAGCTCTACCCTCAGACAGATCCTGATGCTGTTCTCAACTGGCTCAAGACGTCCAGGAAGGTGGCTGAGCCGTGGGAGGAGTTTCACTACTACAACCCAAACTACTATGTGCTATCAACAGTCATTGCTCGTGCAACCAAGGAGCCTCTTGGCGAGTTTATCTCGCGTACGATATGGGAACCTGCGGGAATGCAATACGATGGGTATATTCGAACAACTGCTGCGGGTCATGTAGATGGACATGGAGGCCTCTCAGTCACCTTGACTGACATGGCACGCTTCGGATGCTTCATTCTGGATGGCTTCAAGGAAGAAGGCAAAGGGCCTGACGTACCGCCTGGCTGGTTTCAGGACATTTCAGCAGCCAAGTACAGTGTTGGAGCTAGGGCTCTTCACCCTGATAACTTTGTCTCCAACTTTGGGTGCGAGAGCGGCTGGTGGACGACAGGTAGAGGAGGAAAGGAGTATAATATGGGGGATGACGGCGCGTTTGCGGCTATTGGGATGTATGGACAGTCCATCTACATTGTTCCTAAGCTTGATGCTGTGATTGCAATTCAGTCTGGCTACCCGGAGCATGAGTTGGACTTGTTCACTCGAAATGCGGAGCTTGCAACCGCTATTTTGAAGACACTGAGGGAGGAAGATAAGAGCTAGACAAAGGGAAAGGGTGAGGGGTGTCTATTGTTGTGGTTTATACTAGTAAAAATAAAATTCATGGAATATGCATTATTGAATATCAGCCGGCAGCTCGTATCGCTACATGATTTATATCCAGTGTGAAATATAACTATTACAAAACACTACACAACAAAGGGAATAAAACGAGCAGTTTTCGCGTGCCATTTCTCCCACTCGTCTTTGAAGGCAAGCTTCAACATCTCCTCCTCCTCACGTACTCTGGTCCAAACACCAAACAAGACAACCGACAATACCAAGTGAGACAATCTCCATACCCAAAGCGAGAAAGTCTCATATCGTTCTGGTGGAACCCAGCAACTGATAGCTCCGTCCAGTCTGCCAAGCAACGCCACATTGGACACCATGAGAATGACGAGGCCGGTGTAACTGGGGTGTTGAACATAGCGATAGATGCCCGTCGTCTTGAGCCGATCTGGCTCCTTGAGCGCAAATGTAAAGTTCTTGCCCAGCGAGGCATATGGAACTAGGCGGAGCGGAACGCCAGCACAAAGAATGAGAGCCAGGGGTATAGCTGTGAATGCGGACCATGTGATGAGGTCTGTATTCAACCCATTTTCTACGCCGTGTGCGAGGAGAGACGGTGGGATGTTGGGGTATAACAAGGCGAGACTAGACGCGTGAAGAGCCAGCAGACCGAGAGGAGCCAAGATGACCTTTGTAGAGTGCTGTCGAGTGAGGAATAGCCAACGGATAGAGTCTCCTGTTGCTGGTCCTCTGTGCTCGCTTGGATTAGGCGGCGAGAGAGCAAGGTATGTTCCATAGGCGGAACCCAAGATTGTAGCTGCCAAGGAAGCTTGAGACAGGGAGATTGGGAGGGTCATTGTTACGTTTCACAAAAGGTTTGAGCTCAGATGTTGTAGAATGCTGGAGTTGGAGAGTGAGTTCTAGTAGACCGAGGCTACGGCTGAGAATGACGATAGTCCAAGCTCAAACTAAGCCAAGCTCAGGAATGCTAACGGCTCAATTGCACGTGACGGACGATCTGCGATGACGAAATGGTTCTATTTCGTGGTCCGTGGAACCCGAAAGAGGATAAAATTGAAGCTATCGACAGGGTGTTTGATTTACAGAGCGTGCACTTGATATACAACAAGGCAGATGAAAGCATATTTTCAAACACCACGGGGCGATCAGTCGATATTAATATTAACCTTTTAAGCACGGAGATGCAAGAATACGAGAAACAAAAATTCCAAGTCAGTTAGTTCATGGGAAGCCTGAAGCAGGAAAAGACTGAGGGACAAAGTCTCACCACGCAACGGAGCTGATGATGAGCAGTCTTTGACAGGTTGACAGAAGCCCAGAGCTAGAAATATTCTAGAATAACTAACTGCTTCATCGGCCAACGGTAAAAACCCAACGGCGCCGGAGATAACAAGAACCCCTCGCAGCGCCCTCCATCGGGAGACAGAACGAGAACCAATCCCAAGGACCGGAACTAAGGCGAAGGTCTCATCCTAAGCTCGTTTGGATGAGACGGTTCTCCACTTGGGCTTGGTCTAGCTGCTCGAGCGGCGTCTCGCATTTGTCGATCCCAGCTTCTGTGGCGAACATAGCACAAATCGCCAAGTCTAGACTGACAGTTGAACTCTGCTCAAGCCTCCCGGTGTTCGGCGTTCCCCCTAGTGAAGTGGCAAGCCCTGGGAGAGAAAAGGCAAAGACTCTCAGATCTGACCTTGGGGGCTTGAGAAAGCTGAAACCTCATGAGATATTCCACTGACCGGTATTCTTCGGACAGCAATTCGGTCTTGAAGCTCTAGTTCTTGCTGGGTGCTCCAGAGAATGGCGGGCCTTTGTTCTGTCAAGGTGCCGAGGAAAGCCCTCGTGTCTGAAGCAACTCGCGAGCGTGAGACCTTTAGGTACGACGATTCTCTCTTCGCCAATGTCCGCTTCAACGACTCTGGATCTCCAGTTCCTGGCAATGAACTCGTCAGCTGCCCTGATGTTATCTTGACGGCTCTGGCCCGACTGGCCGCATGCCAAACTGGCACAGCGCGCTCCATGATCTCGCTGTTTGACCAGACTCATCAGTATATCATCGCTGAAGCGTCGTCCACGACCCCTCTGATCCCCAGCTTGGGACATGATGGCCACGACGAAGCTCTCTGGCACTGCGGAACGGCCATTCCACGCTCGCACAGCGCCTGCGAGGGTACTCTGTGTTGCGATGAATTTGATCCGTCTGATCCGGCGGCCATCAAAGCCAACCAAGAACTGCCTGTTGTCGTGATAGACGATGTTACTACCCATCCGCACTATTCAAGCAAACCATACTGCCGCCCTGGAGGCGCCGGGAGATTCTACGCCGCGGTGCCGATTCGCTCAGAGCGAGGTGTCAACATCGGCGTCTTGTGCGTGTTTCACACCGAACCTGCGCTGAGATGGGAAGAAGGACACTCAAGGCTGATGCGCGAGCTTTCAAGGGCTATCATGGAGCATCTTGAAGCTATCAGCCTTAAGAGTACCCAGAGACGCAGTGAAGGAAAGAGCAAGGGTCTGATGGATTTTGTAGAGGGCAGCACGATGTCTCCCTTGAAGCAATCCTCAACTGTTGGGCGTGGTTTGGACGTTCGCGATACGCAGCGTGAGGTTGATGATGGGTCGACCAAACAGCAGCAGATGGAGAGTTTACCAAAACATGTCCAAAGTATGACCATCAAGAGCTCAGAAACTTCTGGCGTTGGACCCCACGACAATGAGATATCAACCAAGCATACAGCCCAGCCCAAAACCAACCAAGAATCAAACACTTCCTTTCAAACTCCACGCCAGATCTTCAACAAAGCAGCCAGCATCGTCAAGGACTCTATAGAGACCGACGGCTGTTTATTTCTGAATGCAGATATGCTCGAGTTTGCCAGTGCTGCGTCTTCGACCGAGTGGATGGAGGAGGACACTGCAACTCGACGGCCTTCAACTTTTAGCTACAACGGCAGTGAAGATGCCTATACAACCGGCTCTTCTGAAGATCGCCTGAGACCGTCCTGTCAAGCGCTGGGATCATCAGAAACAGGGCCGTGGTCTGCCCAAGAAACAGCTCATGTCTCCCTCCCACAGGCTCTTCTTGCTCGCATGATTCGAAGATATCCCAAAGGCCATGTTTTCAACTTCGATGCTAACGGGGATCTGCAACCTGATGAACTGTCCGAGGATGCCAATCGCCGTCCTCCTCTGAGTGGTAACCAGGAGGGAATGCCTCCATGGGGCTATCTCCCCTCGAGCCACGACAACAAATTTCGGATACAGCAGAGGGAAGCGACTATTCTCCGCGAGACATTTCCCGGAGCTCGAAGCGTTGCCTTTGTCCCTATCTGGGATCTGAGGAAGAAGAGGTGGTCTGCTGGCGGGTTCATCTATACCTTCAACATCAAGCGCGCCTTTACGCTTGACCTCGATCTTAGCTATCTCAGGGCTCTTGGAATGCTCGCCGCTGCTGAAGCGTTTAAGCTGGAGACTATGGCTACTGACAAGGCCAAGACTGACGCTCTGGGCTCGCTATCTCATGAGCTTCGCTCACCACTTCACGGTGCTGTTCTCAGTGTCGAGCTGCTGAACGACACAGATCTTACTATCCCGCAGCAGAATATCGTCCGAACCATTGAGACGTGCTGTCGAACGCTTTCAGATACTATCGACCACCTCCTCGAATACTCCAAAGTCAACAAGCCCGCGCCACAAGAGGCACCTCGGGAAAACAAGGTAGATGGTCTTGGTCTCACCAGAGCGTCGTCGTTCGGACTCGGCACGAAACCATCGAGTAAAGTAGTCCAGCTTGACGTGCTCGCCGAGGAGGTCTTGGAGAGCGTTTATGCCGGCTTCAACTTCCAGCACGTCTCTATTACACAACTATCTCATCAACCGCCTCGACGACCAGGCCACATGTCTATACGTCGAATGGATACTATGCAGGCCATGGAGGAACTCGGAGCTCCGTTGAAGACCCAAGGAAGAAGCGCAACCAAGATTGGAGATGTTGACGTCTTTCTCGCCGTCGACTCGAGGCCATCGTGGGGGTTTTACACTCAGCCTGGGCCAGTTCGTCGTATTATCATGAACTTATTCGGCAACTCGCTCAAATACACCCACAGCGGTCTCATCAAAGTTTCCCTGGAACAGACCAACGACTCAGGGACTGATGGGAACGACTGCTGTGTAACCATCACTGTCTCTGACACTGGAGTAGGCATCAGTGACGACTTTCTCCAAAACGGTCTGTTCAAGCCATTCTCGCAGGAAAATCACCTATCTTCCGGTACAGGTCTTGGACTGAGCTTTGTCAAGCAAATCACAACCCAGCTTGGAGGACACATCTCGGTCAACAGTAGAGTGGGCATGGGCACTACCGTCGTTGTGAGATTGCCGATGAAACTCGGAGAGGACTGTCACAATGGTGTCTCTGAGGCTCGACAGAGAGAGGAAGACTTTGAGGCACAAGCGACCAAGCTACGAGGACTACGTGTGAGGTTGGTGGGTTTCAGAAAGGACAGAGTTGCTGCAGACAAGACTTCTCAGAGGACGACAGATACTCCAGATCAACTCGTGCAGGAGATGTGCAGAGACTGGCTAAACATGCAGCCCAACACGGGGCTGGAGTCACCCTGTGTGATGCCTGATCTTGCAATATGGTCAGAAGAAGGGTTCGAAAGCCCCTGTAACCCCCAGGACCCAGTGCTCGATGTCCCCAACATTGTGCTTTGTGCCAACGCCCTCACTGCGCATCAATACGCTGCTGGCACCAGAACGATACCGCGACCCGGGATATTCGAGTTTGTTCCTCAGCCGTAAGTATTTCATGTCTGCAACACCACATCTTCAACTAACTCAAAACCTAGACTCGGCCCTCGAAAACTTGCAAAGGCTTGCTCACTCGCCTTGTACCGCTGGACGGTTGCACAAACATCGACCAGCTCGCCGACAACGGCATCTACAGGAGCAGAAACTCTGACTCTACCTGAGGGCGCCGCATCTACAATAACAAACCCAGGCACGCCATTCCCTCTCAGTTCTGACGAAACACCGAACCAATCAGATGACTACTTTAAAACACCCGAGTTTCTCCTCGTCGACGATAACTTCATCAACCTCAAGATCCTATCCTCATACATGAAGAAGCTCAAGCAGCCGTACCAGACAGCCTCAGACGGCTTGGAAGCAGTGACAGCATATGAAGCCGACCCAGGACGCTACGGGTGTATCCTGATGGACATATCGATGCCAGTGATGGATGGATTCGAGGCCACGCGTAGGATTCGCGCTTTTGAGCTGCAGCAGGGGTTGAGACCGGCTTTGATATTGGCCTTGACGGGGTTGGCGTCTGAGGAGGCGCAGAGGGAGGCGACGGTGAGCGGACTGGATCTGTTTTTGACCAAGCCGGTGAGACTGAAGGAGCTGGGTCCGATATTGAGGGCTAAGGGGGTGTTGGAGGAGGAGTCTAATCTGGGGTAGCGGGTGATGATGAAAAACATGGTAGTAAAAAAGTAATCTTGGGGGTTCTATAATAACCCATAGAAACGAGGTAATGAAAGATGAGTTACAAAGATGAATTTCAAAAGTAACAAGAGTGAAATGATTTTGAAGTTCTTCAGCTGAATAGCGACTGATGGAGCGAATAACCCCTTTCCTAGACTGGGTTAACTATATGAGCTTGACATGATAATAAATGGCCTTGAAAGTTAAAACTGGCAATATAGATTGAGCACGAATGAGTCGTTCATGATCAAAGGCTCTGACAAACCGTTACAAATGTACAAAAACCGTAGCCAGAACCCCCTATTTCAGAGCCACCTGGTAGGAGTTGATATATGTGCCAGTATCTGGCAATACTCTCACAAACACTGGAACGTCAACTCGTAATTACTTTAAAGCTACAGTCAAACAATATCTGGCCCTACATCAAATAGTCCACAAAAGGGCAAAGGTGATTATATAACCAGTATAAAGTACGTAGGAGGTGAGAATTATATATATTAGGTATCAGTCAGCTTCAAACCAGCATGCATAGCAAAACATAGCCCATCTATCCGCCGTAAACTGCTCCGTATCCCATAGCCCAACCCTTCTTTTTCAATATACACCCGTTTCCAGTTCCCAGTCCAGTAGCCCTCGCTATTCGCTAAATGCAGCCCGAACAGGGGAAAAAAAGACAAAAAGACGAAAAAGATTTTTTACCAAAATAAAACGCCATGCCGCTTCATATCCGTAACCCTTGGTATCTTCAACACGACCCATAAAGCGTCAGACCATACTCTCGTGGATTCCCCCTCTTGCAATGATCCGGTATCTGAATGTTTGTTTTGTTTTCATATAGAGATTCTGTTTTTTGTTGGTGTTGTCAAAAATTGTCAAAACCACCATGCTGTTTCCTTCGAGTTTCGCTCAGGAATAACAGCCACCAACTACTGTCGCTGTGACGAGTCCTTGAAACGTTTCACCCAGTGCTGTCGCACACGACTAGGCATCTTGCAGAATACCATGGCTTTGCACTCGTTGATGAGCACGCCCTCGGAGATTTTGACCTGCAAATCTAGATCCTCATCGGCAAAGTCGCGGAAGAAGACGTCGAGAGCCTCTTCTTGCCAACGCAGAGTATTCCGAGATTTGACGGCTTCAACAAGCTCCTCCATGACGGGTCCGTTGGAATAGTTCTGGCTGTCTGCCTGTGAGGGTGACGCAGCGTTTGGGCCTTCACGTCCGGCCAACGGAAGCATTGACGAGTTGAGGACGGACGAGCTGAGAGCGCGTGAACCGTCGTTGGACGAGGTTCGTCGACGCTTGCCGGGGGATTCAGGAGCTGGCTGTCCCATGGGGATAGGAATAGTTGTAGCGGGTGGCGTGGTTTCGAACACGACGGGTGTGCTGGTAGTTGGTAGCTGTCGCTTGCGGCTCTGTGTTACGGTTTCTTCGGGTGGAGTGAGTGCATTGGCGTTTGCTACAGTTGGCGGGCCACGAGGAGGGATAGTAGTTGATGTCGGCCGTTGCTGCGTCGCTGAGCCGGTAGAGGAGGTCGTGGGGGTCTGGGTCAAGATAGGTCGCGAGTTGGGGCTCTCTAAGCCCGGAGGTCGCGGAGGGGGGTCGCTTTGGAGGTTGAGAATGCCTGTGCCCGGCATATCAGGATCATCGCTGATGGGACCGTCTGTTCGTCTTCGAGGTTTCATTATGCGTTTGGGGGCGCCTCCAGAACCGATTACATCTGGATAGAGAACTTCCATGAAGTCTTCGTGATCAAAAGGCCGGCCGCGTAAAGCTCTAGAAAGTGGCTCCCTCTGAGTGAGCGTTAGCAAATGCCTTGACGCAGCTGTCGCATGTATTTGTAAAAGACGGTAATGGTCAAGCCCAGTGCTTGTAAAAGAGCAGCCTCGCATCGTGGGCGTCGTCAACAAGGAATGTTTACCTCTATATGCGCAGCCCAAGCCTCTTCAGTGGCGGTCACCGTCCTCGACACAGGATTATACACAAACTCGGGGTCCTCTCGAAGGCCTCGCCATAGCCGAAAGCGCTTCCGCGCGTTGTCGCTCTTGTTGATCAGGTGGCTTTTCGCTGGGTAGGCCCCATGGCTCTCCTGCAAGGCCAGGGCAGCGCGCTCCCAGGCCTCAGCCTTGAAGGAGGAGTTCTCGCGAAGACCAAGCTGGACGCTCTCGCAGAGGCTTCGGAAGAAGGTGGCTTCGTAGGCGGGAGTCCAGCTGAAACGCGGTGCTCTTCGATCGCGATCGACTCGGGCGGGTGCTTGGCCGTCGGGGCCGAGCACGTCGGCGTCGTCCTCGGACATGACTAAAGAGAACGAGGCGAGGCTGAAGCAAAGGCTTCAACAAGTCTTTGTTGGACTCGTCTGTCTTGGATGCGACTCGGATACAAAAAGGTAGCGGTACTGTACCTAGCACAAAGGGACCGTAGCCCAGTCGGGACTCGGCCGGGCGGTGAGTTTTTGGTGTGGAGACGTGATGGCAGGTGACCGCTGGGAATTTCACTTTGTGCATCACGTGCTGCTGTGGAAGGGAAAAAAAGGGGGGGGACCGTTGCTGTTTTGATAAATACATAATTACATAGTAATTCGAGGCTTTTATCAATTGTATAATTAATCAGTGACGCTTCAAGGTCCCAGTCATGATATCATCTCCCCCCCTAAAGACCTGTCACTTTCGATCCGATGCAAAACTTCAACAATGCGACACTCGGCGGAACATTTGCTCCTGAACCCTCTGGCAGGGATCTTGATTTCTGATACGTCGCTGAGCCTCAACTCCCCGAGGAATCTCCATATTTCTATAGCTAGCTATAGCTGATACAAGGATCGTATCGTCGTAAACCTCGGCAGTCTTTTTTATTTGCATGCCTAGACTTGCCCGCATCTACTCCAATTTCTAAGCTCTTCTTGGCCCTGACCAAGGTTAAACGTCGCTACAAATTACGTATCTTTCGCTTGGCTGTTCCACTAAAACGGGGCATTCATGTGCTGAAGCTGGATTCGATAGCCGCCATTGACGCCTACTGCAGATCGCCATCAGAAAGTCGGAGTAACAAATCATGATTTTTAAAGAGGCTGAGTCCTATGATATGGAACGTGGTGTTGAATTACAACATAGAAACCAGTGTCAGGACTAGTGCACAAAACGTAATACTGGCCAACCCTAATCCTTTGTCCGCAGAGCTCGATACGTAAACTGGACGCTCTGATGGCATCACTCATCATCAGCAGTTAGCATTGTTGTTTTTAAGGGCTTGTCAGAGAACTCACGTCGATAAGAACTTGCTGCAGATCCAGAAACAGAGCTCGGTTTTACACTCGATGTAAATTCCTGGTTGTCATCTGAGCTGCCTTCAGGAGCGGCATTCGCTTCTTTTTCAGCTCCTGGTCTGCTGTGGGATCCTGGTTCTGGTGATGAATCTGAGCTGGTATCCGCAGTAGTAGCTGTTGCGGTATGATGAGTCACTTTCGAATCGTATCCTGGCCTATAGTCGTCTCCAAAGTCGGGGCTATGTTCAGACTCAGCGTCATGGCCATATTTGGAGCTATATCCAGGCTTGTAGCTGTCTGCTGGCTTGGCTTCATCTCCAGATTTGGAGTCATTTTGGGTTCTAGAGTCTTCGCCAATCTCGACATGATCAGGTACTTCTGGGGAGCCAGTTCCAGACTCAACTGCGAGCACCATCTGCGTTGGATATGGAATGGCATTCATGTATGGCCTGTCTGAGACGGGATACGTGATGGTAGCAGTGATGGGCTCAGGGCCGCATGAACTACACGTCTGAACATCGCAAGTAAAGCCGAATGGCAGAGATTGTGAAGCAATCGTAGGCTTAGTATCCAATCCACTGTATGTCTCGGTGACGACATATTCCTGTTTGCAAAGACCGGTAGAGCAAAAGGTGTCGTATGTTGCAGTGTACGCAACGGTTTGCACACATGTTGCGCAGCCGCAAGACTCGCAGTCCGGAGCCTCAACCTGAACAGTAATAGGATCCCCTGTGGCAGTCGGCTTTTCGACCACGCATGTCGCACCGCCGATATTCGAAGTGATGGATGGACTCAGTTGATTATACATGAAGCATTGAGTTATCGTCGCCGTGCGGTACGTAAGCTGGATAGCATCTTGCGCTGATGCTACCTGATTAAAAATAACCATTAACGGTGGCAGAACGAGAGAAAAGAAACGCATATTATAAAGGAAATAAAGAATAAAATAAGTAAACGAGGGATTGAGCTGTAATGTGAAAGGAAGAAACGCGGGATAGAAACTCAAATGTCTCTGAAGGATCACTATGTCTGACCGTTGGTTTGGTAACAGAAAGCAATGAAACCAAATGGCTGGCTGACTTAAATTACCCCTATTGCGAGTGCTTTAAGAATTCCAGTCGTTATTGCCATGCGGCTTTTGCTTTAAAAAGGCTCTCGATAGTCTGGCTTGGCAGGTCTGGAATTCAGAATATTTTAACAGGGGTGATTGCAAGTGGCTGGCTGAAGACTTTGATTTCCGTATGTTGCCCTTGCATTCGAAAATGCGCCAAGCCTGTTGGTTCCTGAAACTTTGAAATTTCTGTCTCAAAAGAAAGGGTTAGGAGTGTCCAGCTCAGCAACTAGTTATGCCAAGACTAATAGTTTACGTCCTAAGTGCCAGCCGCAACTGACATGTTTCTCCTGTCTAGATTTTCCTTTTAGGTGCCAAGACCAACGTTTGTCTCGTGGTTCTCTTGTTGGTGGCTCTGTCGTTTTCAAATTATGGAAACTTTTGTTCTCCTGTCAACCAGCATTTCATAAGTGGCATGATTTACAACCTCCATTTACCCTCACAAGCATTCAACAACACATTGTATTTCGCCTCATTCGCATCACATCATGGCCCCTCGGGGTCTTGCTTTTGTTGTCTTTGGAAGCATCATCACTGCTGCCAGCGGTCTTCCAGATGCTGAGCAGGCGGCTGGGACATGGTGCATAACATACCTGTCGACCTATCTCGTACCCGTATCAGCCAATACCACTGTCCCAGTGATTGCAGATAGTTCTGGAATACCGTCTTCTGCTATCGATGAAATTTCGTCTCAAGGTCTGGATGTCTCTTCGGCGCTGGATGCATCAGTGACAGTGGAAGCAACTCTATCAACTTCCACGCAACAGCAGGATTCTATCGAAACCACTGTCTCCTCAGTACCAACTCAATTATTTGATACCACCCAAATATCTTCTCTTGAAACCGATCGGTCTTGGTCGGTGGAAGAAACATTTCCTATCACAACCTTGCTTTCATCAAATGTTGCAACTGCGGACTTTACTTCAACCACAGATATCGCTGAAAACGGCCCTGACGGCCAATCTGTTATATTCCGTGTTGTTCCCGAAGCGCAGGACACGAAACGGGATCTGGAAAAGAGAGCCTTGGGAGGCTTCGTAGGTGCCCAGTCAGATAACTGTAACGATGCTGCCGTTTTCAATCTGCGTCGAGGACAACTCCTGGATGGTACCATGGCCATTTACTATGGCGGCGAAGATTTCAAGGAATTACGCGGCCAACCAGGAGTATTACCTCGCGGTGCTGTTACCACGACCTTCACCACTGAGGGAGACAACCTACGGTTCCTCAGCTCGGCTTTACCGAATGGCGAAGCCAATTTCTGTCAAGATCCAGAAAGCGGCCTAGTTTACCTGACCTTTACTTCGGCACCTTTGGGTTGCGTACGGATCAGGCTTTCTGTTGTTGACGGTAAGCTACACCTTGAACTTTCCACATCGCGAGGCTAATGGTTCCCGTCATAGTCGAACAATGTCAAGATGGTGAAATAGCTGCAAGTACTACTATCAGCACCGTTAGAGACGGTTCTACTATCCCCACTGGAACACAAGATTCTCAGACCCTTCCCACTCCTACGGCTGATGAGGTTGAGGACGTATCAACGGAATCTTTGATCATTTCCATTCCATCCTCTCTGGAACCAGAAGTCACGTTTGCTTCGACATCAACGTCGTCTATAACCTCTATAGAAACTCTTCCACAAACTGAGACCTCTTCAGGACAGGACCAGGTTACAGACTTGCCTCCAGAAGATACATCGGCTACAGAATCACCATCTTCGAGTGATAGTCCCCCTGTAACATCAACTGATTCGGCGACAGCATCTCCCAATTCCATTGAAACATCTTCTATTTCCAGTGCTTTCGATTCCAGTACATGGACAGATTCCACAAGCCTTTCAGACACGTCGCCGACACTAACTTCCATTCTCTCTGATGAGACTTCATCCACCATTGAGTTTACCTCTACAAACTCTGCTGGCACTTCCGAGGCGGATACCACTGGATTTGAAGTCAGTGATACGACCAGCTCTGGAGAGAGTACTACCGATCGTCCAGATGACGACTCTGATACAACCACTGCTATTAGTACTGATACTGATACTACGACTGCATCTGAGGCTAGCTCTGCTACCTTCACTGGAGCTTCCACCACAGCCACCTCTGATGTTGATACTATCAGAGAGCCTGATCCAGATCCAACCACCTTGGATTCGAATGCTCCAACTAGCTCCGAGACCAGCGCTACCGCCAGCTCCGAGCCAGACACTACTATCTCGGATACCGAGAGTACTGCTACTGACGAAACACTCACTACTGGTAAGACTCATGACAATACCCCTGGAAGAAATCTTGTTGCTGACCATAGCCTAATCGGCGATTAGCCAGTCCTACCACCAGCCAAGGAACAGAATCAAGAAACCCCGCGTGTGCTCAGGTCCTAAGCTTCCCAACACCAGTATTTGACGAATCCTCGAGGGACGATGAGTTCGCACAGATTGTTTCACCATTCAATGTTTTCATATATTTCGGAGCAGGCACGGATCTTTATGTCGGCCGATCTGGACTGGTAACCATCAACGACCCATTAGGAGCCAATCTGTTTGAGAATGAGGCTCTACCAAGTAACAACGTTGCACCACTCGCAGCCTTTGTCTACTGGGATGACTTGTATGTTCCTGCAAACGGTGGATATGAGATCACCTACGAGGTGTTTGACGACTCCTCAGGCTCTGGGCGCCGGTTGACAGTTGACTGGTGTGTCCTGTCGAGTCAAGGCTCTGGCCTACCGAACCATTTCACTGTAACCTTTCTTGAGAACAGCCCCGGGCTTATTCGAATGAGATATTACACCACCGAGTTCAACGGACAGTCAGCAAGTATTGGCATTCAAAATCGCGATTCGGGGAGATCTTTAATTCGCGCCGTCAACCAACCAAATTCTATTCCTAATCGCTTCGCAGCAGACTTTCACTCTGGAAGTCCACGGCCATATATCGCTACAAGCTCCTTTTAAGCCCGGGCTTGTTTCTTAAACGTTATGACATGTAGTGTATTTAACAACATTTCAATAATACTAGAAACTCATACTCTCCTTGGTACTTTTACCGGAGCCTTGATTCTCAGCTCCATAGTCCTTATCTTGAACCCTTTTAACCCAGAACATCAGTAAAAGTCTAATGAACTATCTACAGTTGCCCTTATGTTAGTATTTAGTTTTCCGAGATACTTATATAAAGGTATGTATATATGTTAACCGTATGAAGCATTTAAAAGTTTAAAAATAATAAATAAACCAGCAGTATATTCGGCTATACACTTATAGATATAGTCACTTGATCTGTTCTCTGCCTAACATCAAGTATAATGCTTGACTCTTGTGCTACTAGTGCTGGGACGGGTTACCTTAATCAATTTGTATATAAAATCATAGTAATAAACTAGTTAAATTCAGTTCCGAGTACCAAAGTGAAACCAGATAAGCCGTTTTCCAGATGGGCAATAATACATCATACAAATCCGATCAGATTAAACCCATAAACAGAGAGATAAACCTCAAAAACTCCAAGTCGTGGTCAAGGTACCATAATATCGTTTTGAACATGAATCGTTTCTATACCATGCCACCTATTTGAAAAGAAAGGAGATAAATAAAAAGGCTATGTCGAGCTATGAATGAAATCCAAATTCAGGCTACGCCAATCCCAGAGCTGTGAGAAGTCTCCCAGATCAACATCAGTGATGTTTCCTAATCCATAGTCCACGTTGAGATCATGCGGCTGGAAATCAGCATAGGACTGGGGTACCATGCCGCCCACGTTGGGATCGGTCTGTGGCATCCCATAGAGTCCTGCCTGGACAACACCGTCGATGCCGGCACTGGGTGATGGGACTTGGTTGGGTACTTGGTTGGGCACAACTCCAACGTTGTAGGGAGCATGAGGCTTCGAATATCCATCAGTAGGCAGTTGGGTGTTTGGAACATATCCGACATTCTCGTGGGTGACGTGAGCAGAGTAGTTGCTCTGCGGCGTCGATCCTGCACCTGCGCTTTCGGTGCCTGCGCAATAGCTCGGGGAGCTTTCTTGAGATCCGAATTCCTGGGTATATCCGCTGGGCTCCGTGTGATTTCCAGTGTCGTGGCTAGGGTTGCCGCCCTGTGCTGCCACAGGTACTGGTGCCATCCTTTGTTTCTTTCGGATATTGTCGCGCGGAGGTGCCGACTGTCTAGGCATGTTCCGTACCATCTTGACAAGAATATCATGAGATGTCTTGGCGGTTTTGGATAAAGTTTTGAGACGCTTCAGTAGCCTGATTGAGTTGTCCACAGCGTCGACAATCTCATCCCTTCTGGGGATAGTATGGTCTTGGTCTTTGATGATGGCCGTAGAAAGAACGGCGGCCGTGTCGAAAAGAGAGAAGATGATGAAGTGGAATCTGCCATCTCGGTGCGAGGCATGGTTGGCCCACCGATTGGTAGTATCCAGGTTCTTGAGAGAATAATGAACAGCATCTGCTCGGACTGCCAATAGATCCTGGGGGGAGTCTTTGGTGAAGATCTGTGCCATGTACGACCGCATGGGATTCAAAATCATGAGGTATGCCATCGTGTGGATGTAGAATCGGTGGAAGACAACCCAGGGATGCTTGTAGTCCTTTGATGTGTCGGGATTGTCGGCGTCGTAGACTGCAGGGAAACCGCGGATCCATTCCTCGAGCATGCCTTTGTACTCCTGGATATCGCTTGTGGAAGTGATGTTCTTGGGGGCACCCCAACGCTGAGCGAGTTGGGTGACTAGTTCTGACTGAAGTTTCATATGCAAGAGTGGCGAAGGCGAAAAGTCCTCCAGAGTCAGACTGGGTGGCTCCACGTTGATGTCGCTGTGGTCGATGATTGTTGGCCGGCCCAGTCCAGAGGCAAATTGCCTTTGAATTAATCAATATCTTATTCAAGAATCAAGGAGGTTTGCGTAGTTTAACTTACCAATCCCAGCAGTCCAAAACGCACCAAACTCTTCGTCGCATTTCACGCTCAAACTCAGACAAGCCTTCAGCAACAGCAGTTCGGTGGAGACCTTGAGATTGCGGTTAGCACAGCACCTATGGCATCATGGAAGTAAGTCGAAGACACTCACCCAACTCATGCGCCTCTCGGACAGCGGCTCCAATTACGTGCCAGGCTTCGACAAACTTTGCCTCGGCCTTGTACCAGTAGATCGAGTGTAACATCCATTGAATGTTGAGAAGGTGACAATGGCCCAATGGAATGACCCTTCCAAGCTCTGTGGCAGCTTGATGGTATTCCACAGTCAGCTTGTCTGCGTGCTCGGATAACTCAACCTCAACGATGGGCTTCATCTCGACATCCATATGCTGAGTGGCACAGGCACAGACCAGGACTAGCAGGATTGTCCACTGCAGTGAGAGGGACTGGTTTCGAGACCTTCTATCCCACCATGCCTGATAATCCTGAAGGAAAATGGGCGGATAGATGATGTAGTAATGGTAGTTGACGGTATTGAAAAAGCTCTGAACAAGAGCATCTGGGTTGTGTCAGACTATGATCGCTGAAAGTTTCAAGGTTGATTCTAAGAGCCACTCACCCATTTGAGGTCGCGAGGGAAGAACATCAATTGCATGCTTGAGCTGAGGGCAAGTACTGGGGTGAACCCAGGTCAGCTCACCCATATGTTTCTTATCCTTCTAAAATAAACATTCAGTATACAATCCACACACGCAGGTTCACAGCATACCTTTGCACCGATGGCCAGAGACTCGAAGAGGGGTCCAGCCGCATAGCCCATAGCCCCGAGGCCAAGGTCGTCGCCCTCGTCAGGCTCGGAATCCTCGGGCTCGACGTCGTCCTCACGGCTACGAGAGCGCTTCTTGTCGCTGCCCGGGGTCAGGCCATCAGAGGGCGAGGTGGCCGAGGTGGCCTGAATGAAGCGGCATTTGTCGGCGACCTTGCGCTTCTGGCAGTGGTTGCAGGGCCATTCTCGATTGCACTGAGGAGAGTAAGTACAGGACTAGAGAGCCGTGCCGGGTAGCAGTAGAGGGCACAGAAGCGCCTCTAAGAGGATATCCAAGACCTGCAACGCACCTTTTGCTTCCTGCGATGGCACTCAGCGCAAGCCGAGCGATATTGACCTGTATGCGTGCTGCTATCCTCCATGTTAGGGTGGAGTTGACGTGTGGAGATCGACAGGGAGCGACGCGAAGTCTCCAAACCAAAGATAGAGCGAGGAAAAACTTTGACGCGTTGCGTTGCGTTGTTCCGAGGGAGCGAGATTCGCCAATCGGCCAATCGGGATTTGCGAAGGCTTTTGGCCTGAAGCGGTTTAGTTGCGGGCGGGTGAGCGATTGCCGCCCATCCTGTCTTAGATCTTGCATTTTTTCGTTGTCCAGAACGTCGCCATAATATTACGACTTGGCGAGCTGATTTGTGACAAAGCCTATATCGTATTAAATATATGACATACTTTCCTCATTCTCACAGCTAAAAACTCACTTCTAACTACTAATGTAGCAGCTCATATCGATGTCTACTTGCCATGTCCATAACAGCCAGAACCATCAACAAGCAGATGCAGGTCCACCAGTTTACCATAATCTCTCACCGGATGTGGCGCCTCCAAATCCCCCCCAGCTCTAGAACTTTTCTGGCCTATGAGTCAACAGCCACCCATTCCAAATACCTCGCGGCACCCAGCTTCAACGGAGACCTTCTAGCCCCAAGCCAAACGCCTTTCCGGTAAGCCAGACTGGAATGGGATCAAATTCCTATTCGTTCGGATAGCATCGCGAGACTAAACTGCTGGCTTCTACCCCTTTGTGTCCATGAACGGCAGTGATAGGAACATTTGTTCCTCATCTGTCGACCGTGCGAGTGTCAATGCGACGTGGATTCTCGTCAAAGCGCCCTGTCATATGAACAATCTACTCTAAAGCCACGAGGTCTGGCAATTACCCGAGCTTCATGGGCAGACTAATGCGTTTTACTGCCGCACTAAATCATTGATGTTGTGATATCTGATCCGAGCTTTCCGAGCAACCACTTCTACTGGCCCTATACGTAGTAAGTAAGATCTTGCAAGGCGAGGTTAAGCCTTACAAGCTTAGAGTAACCTGGGAGAACACTAGACTGGCTATGCATGGCGGAGTCTTGTCCGGGCATATCAGTTCATTATTCCATAGTGTCTAGCATTGACGACCTGTGTGATGAACCTCTCCATCAATCGCGTCTCTTCAGTTCTCTTTTGTCGCCAAAGCCTGCCTTATAGCCTTCAGAGAACGAATTTGCTTCCCGTCGTCATCAAAGTTTCTTTCACTTAGCCAATCCTCAAATGCCTTCTTTACAAAAGGCCACTCATCGTCAGTAATGCTAAACCAAGCTGTATCTCGACGTCTTCCTTTGATAATCATATGCTTCCTAAGTCAAAGAGTTAATATCGGTTCACAAAAAACATTATTGTTCATAAATACCTAAAGACACCCTCAGATACGAATCCCAGACGCTCAGCGGCAACGAGGCTGGGTTTGTTAAGCTGATTGGCCTTCCATTCGACTCTTAGATAACCCAGATCATCAAACGCATGCTTGATAATGAGGAAGAAAGCTTCAGTGGCGGCCCGAGTTTGCTTTAGCTGCTGGCCAAATATGATACTACCGATTTCGATTCGTCGGTGGCTTGGCACAATGTTGAGGTAGGACATCTGACCAACGGGCTCGGACTTTGGGTCATGGCGTGGATTAGAAAGGACAGTATAGAAGAAAGGATCTTCTGTTTTACTGAAGCTTTCTACAGCCTCTCTCCACTGCTGCTGATCGAGATAAGGCCCTCCAAACATGTGTGTCCAGAGATTGCTGTTTTCTTCACCGCCGAGATGCTTCCAGCTAGGCTCAGCGTGACATGGTTCAAGTGGTATGAGCGACGTGTAGCGTCCATCAATTGGTACACGAGAGGGTGCCGATGCAGTGCCTGGCGGGCTAATGGGACCAACTGGTAGTTCGCTCATGGCTGTGACTTTTCTATATCGAGAAAGAAGATGGAACAAGTGAGTCAATGCAAATTAAACGAAGACCTAGAGTCATAACGCTGCACCTTCACTTTTGGGTTAGTGGCTTGTTATGGCCATGTAAGCTCGGTGCCCAGTTCCGAGCTTACATGGTTTCGGCGCAAAGCTCCGAGAATGACTCTTATGTACTATGGCTGCACCCGAACTATATGTATAGTTCAAGGGGTCGATGAGCAGTATAGATAGGGTGTGGTACTAGTAGAGACATTTGATAACAATGGTTGATAAATCGTAAACCAGATGTTGGTCACCAGTTCAAGTTGTGCTGATTGATATGCAGTAAGTATCCGATGCTGACTGCATATATTGAAGTATTCTACTGACGTCTTACTGACTTACAAACAAGTCTTCATACTAGAGGTACAGTCGGTATTGTCATTATTTTATTAAATTGTGAAATTACTCCTGGCATTTCATGCGTAGTCACCATCAGTATCATCATATCATGGGGCCCGCGTGAAAATTAAATGTTAAACAGCTTATCGACTTTAATCCATGACTAGCTAGATATACCGATTTCAGACGATTACTATTCGTAGTCCCAATTACGAAAGTCGACCTTAAACAAACGTCTCTATGAGTCCAGCAAATAGTAAAAATAACTCCTTTAGGTTTCCTTGGCCAATATCAGGGTAAGTAGGTAAGCATCGATGATAAGAGGAACAAAACAATTTGATTTATAGTATTTTTCAATAAACTTTGGTTTTTTCAAAGCAAGAAAATGACATCTGCGAAAAAGCATAGATAGGCAGCGTACAACTTCCTCTCTGCTTAAGTTATCATGGCATGTGTATCTCTGGCTCACCCTCTTCTTGGAGAGTTCCAATCCGTTGATGAATGAGATATTTCATAAACTATGCTTGGAGCTTTACCCGTAAAGAGTTGGTATAATTTTCAAACCTGGTTTCTCAGCATATACTTCGAACTCGGACCTTGAAAGTACTCGCCAAGGCTACCTAAGAAACAAGTATGTTTCACTATAGACTTCGAGGTATGATCCCATAGAAAAATGGAGAATAGGTTTCGAGGAAGGATATTGGCTGAAAGGCATAACCTTGACGTCTAATCTTAATTGACTATTAGTGAGCTAGATCATGCAATCTCGATTGTTTTTGCTTGTATAAAACACATCCGGAATCTATCATATTAAGGTCAAACTATACACCCAATTTATTCAAATAATGTGTCTAGAACGACGCAGCATGGATGTGAATGAGAGTGTGAACATATACCAAATCATAAAAATGGCCTTGAAACTTCTCAGTAGGGAAAATGCCTTGTCTGGGGAGATCCTGGGATCTGACATCTTGCCAAGCCAACAACCTCCAATCGTGCCGCAACACGCTGCATAAGCTTGAGATGGGAGTGTCATGTGAGAGTCAGTCCCTCTTCAGAGTCAGCTTGATGACGAAATTCCCCATAGTTCCTGGTCTGCCTTGTCATGTGTCGAATATAAAGTGGCCGCGTTGTCGACATCAAATAAACGAAGCAAAGAACTCGATCGCCATCACGATTTGGACTTATCCTAATATCACACCCTTGCATGCTGTTCTTGGTTGAGAAACTACAACACTCAGCATGGAGTTACAAAAGAAGGACCTTGCGAATATGAATAGCGAAGCTGATCGACCAGCAACAGCAGAACAATCTCCATCATACGATACTATACAAGCTCAACAAGAAGTACAACTACAGGCACCCCAAGACTTTCCCATCTTGGTCCTTGATGGCAGCCAAATCTATTCGGTTTACGCCCCCGATCGCATTCTCTATGAGCTGAGCAACCCACCATGCGATGCGGCAGCCAAAATCTACGGCATTGAGAAGATGCGATACCGCGTGACAGACGCTGAAAATGAACCAAAACTAAAATTTCGCGAAGATCACATCTACGATTTCAAGAATGAGGCTTTTGGGAGAAGTATTGCGCTCATCGGAAAGACAAGCCAGAAGCGGACTTGGCCAAGATTAACCATGTCTCGAGGCATAGCCGTCACTTCTGCCAAGGTAGAGGGATTGCTCAAGGCAGATGTTCCCTTACGAGATCGATTGAATCAAGGAGAAAACAATACGGTGATATGGAAGGATGGCCAAGGCCAAACCATTGCTGTCGAGACTCGGCTTCAGCGCGACAAAGAGAGCAAAGTACTGGAACCGCCGCGGCTCGCAATCAAGGCTATGCTTGAAGAGAAGTTATATGATCTGCTCGTGACTTGCTGGTGTGCCCGCGTGTGGAAAGAAGCCGGCAAGGCCCTGGAGGAGCCGTTGACTTGGGAGAAGTGTAAGTCATTTTACATGTCAGAAGAGATTATGCTGACTCGTAACTCGAGTCAAACGCGTTGCGTCCAACAAGACACCCGCGTCAGGAGGTCTCTATGGAGGGGGAGGTACCGCAGTAAGGTTCAAGTAGAGTAGTTGGTGGATACATTCTATTGAGCTCAGTCTCTCACATCTATTTTGCTTTTTGGCCCAAGTCACAGATCTCTTTCTTTATCTGGGAGTCGTTTGCGGCCCGCAGCTGGTGTTTTGGTCTAGCATGATTCAAGCAAAACACGGCCCAAATGCTCCCTAGTTACCGCACTGGACCCCTTCTGAGCGATTTCGGCAGTCGTATGCAGGATTATTTGAGTTTGAGACATAGTTAGCAGAAACTAGCTAGTCCTGATTTCGCTTAAAAATCAGGTGAGGCATCATCAGTCACCGCTCGCCAACACGGCATTTACCCAAGGCCACAGATAAGGAATGCGAATTGAAAGAATTGTGTTCAGAGTTGAGATATACTGATAATAGACTCTTGCGGATTGAACCCTGAATTAGAAACTGAAGGCCTGTTGCGTTGCATGCAGGGGGAACCAAGTATAGAACGTGGTTTATATCACGCATGGTTAACGACCGGGATGTAGTTTCGTATGTAGGTTCTCGTGCAAGCGAGCGATAGCACAATGCTAATATGACTTGAGTCATCTCCACACAGCAGCCATATATTGGTGCTTGACGCACATCTCGTATCATTATACCAAGCGTCCTGTCAGCTGCCAAGTAGCTTCGGCACGTCGCGTTCACCCACCCGCGCGTCGCTATGATAGAGCCAACGGTAATCATGCCCAAAGAGGCCTTGCATAGCGAGATGCACCCCTTTTAGCGTCCCGTGGTGGCGTGGGCTAAGAGAAACAATCTTACTTGGCGTGCGCCGGTTGTAATTTAAAGGGACCAGGGGGTCGAGCTCTAGGCGAGATGAATAAAACAGAAGACCTCTGCCCCCCTCGTCTTTCCCCGTCAACTTCGTTCGGGGCTTCTGAATGAAGCTGTAATGGAGGGCAAAGAGTTCAATATGGCTCCGACAAGTCGCATCGCCGTCGTGGCGCTGTCACTCCTCTTCTCGGGCCAATTCGCAGCTGCTGGTGAGTTGGATGTATCTTGACCAGGGGCTTCACTGACATGTCTTGTCACGCGACTAGAATGCAATATTTCCAGTAATCAGACTAATATCCAATCACCCGACGAACAAGATGGGATATCGTCGTGCAAAGACGTCGACGGCTCTCTAGCACTCCTCTTCGACAGTGACCCCTCCGCCTGGCCATCCAGTAAAGCCTCCTTCGATCTTGGAGACATCAGCTCTCTCACCGGGGACCTGGTCATTTATCCTCATCACCAATCCAAAAAGACTGTTGTGACTGCGTCGGACTTGAAGACCATCGACGGTGCACTAACGATATGGAACACGGGGACGGGTAAAGACAGCACAATACAAGAATTCGACCTCATATTTGACGCCCTGGAGGAAGTGGGCAAGGACTACGTCATCACAAAAGCGTTTGCGAAGCTCTCGATTGAGCACAAGAAGGATATCGAGGTGGGCTCTCTGATGAGGATATACGAGACCGAGGTCGAGGAGCTGGAGCTTGATGGAGTGCACACCGTCAACGGAGACTTCTCAATCGACTCAAACGACTACATGAAGGAACTGGACGTTACCGTTCTCACCACTGCAAACAAGGGTTTTACCATAAAGGGAAACGCAGCCCTCGAAAAGATCTCGTTCCCTAAGCTCAAAACTATCAAGGGAGATCTAGAATTCTCTCAGAACAGCGCCTTGACGAAAATCGGACTATCTGCCCTCGAATCCGCCGGGACTATGTCCTTCACTTCCAACGGAAAGGAACCAACGGTACTACTCCCATGGCTCTCAACTCTCGGCAACAGCACCACCACAGCGACCTCGACCTTCCAAGACGTTAAGAAGATTGAGTTTGCATCTCTCCGAAAGGTCAATGGCGCCCTTGCATTTCAATCTACTGCGCTCAAAGACCTTACGATCCCACTCTTAAAGGAGATGAACGGCACTATCACCGTGGAGGACAACCCATCTTTGACGACTCTGGCTTTACCCAGGACAACTTACTTGAAGGAACTGGACATTAACAGCAACGACGAGCTCACAAACTTTACGGCCAACGCCCTGAAATCTGCTGGTAGCATCTCGATCAAGGGATCTTTGACCAATGTTGAATTCTTCGGTCTCACAAAGGTTACTGGAGATTTCAAGGTCTATGGCGACAAATCCATGGACTGCAGCTGGTTCGATAAGAACATCAAGACGATTGTCAAAGGAAAATACTCATGCGTAGGAGACCACGAGGAGAAGGAGAGGAAGTCGAGTACTGGCGGTATCGAGTATACGGAGGGCAACCCGAAAGACTACATGACACCCGATGACGATGATGGGAGCAGCGGCAGTGGAAGTGGTAGTGGCAGTGGCAGCGGAAGTGACAGCAACTCGGGCAGCAATGGATCTGATAGTGACAAGGGAGGTTCTGGCGGAGGTCTTTCAGCTGGAGCAAAGGCCGGTATTGGAATCGGCGTGTCAGTTGTAATCGTGGCTCTGATCGTAGGAGCAGTCATGTTCTGGCTCTGGCGAAAACGAAAAGCGAATCAACCAGGGACATCTCGTCTCGGCAGCAGCGGCAGCGGTGCCTCAAACCCAAACATCTTTGACGGACAACAGCAGATGGGAGTTCAGACAAAGATCGAGGCCACCAACCCGAATCCCACTCCCACTCCCACTCTGGGCACTTTGAATTTCGGCCGCAACTCGCTGATCGACGCGACTGGAGGGTTCACCGAGAAGAGCCTGACTGCCTGGAAGACGATTCGGAGAGTGAGTGCTTCTTCTGGAGGCTCGTCTACTGCCAAGGAGGGGACGAGTATTCTGAAGGCTTGATATAACAGAGGTGTTTTAGGAATGGAATGGAATTCAGCGAATAGTATAGTGATACCATGGTCATTAGAAAGACATAGGCAGGAAACGACCTGCATCTCATAGCGTAATCATAATTCTGTTAAATATCTGTATCTAATCTGTTGGTGGTTGGTTGGTTTTATTGTGGCATCAGTCTTGGATATTACCCAGCAAATGGAGTCAAGTTCATCCGCCCAGGTCCCTGATTTTTGCCAATTCAACAAAAAGAAGGTCAAAGAAAGGCTGAACCACTTTAAAAAGTCCACAAGGGGTCAGATCCAAGACACTTGGTGTGGAGATGATGCGACATCTCCAACTTTTCTCACTCAATCACAAAACCCAATACGAGAGTCTGGAGCTTTTTACTTGAGAATAGAGACCCACTGCTGATTACGAGAGGCTGAGAGCCCCTCATCAGACGAAGCACGTCCAAGTGATCGGCATGCACATGCCAGGCTTTGAAAACACCAAAAGCTGTTCTTTTACTTTTCTCATACATTTACTTTTCTCATCAAAACCTGCCATTGTCTTTGAAATTCGACCTCTCCAGTGACCGTTCATCACTATACATCAAACAAGATGACGTATCCTCGTCCCGACTTTGAGCGCAACCCTCTTCGCTGGGAGACCCTCAATGGGCAATGGGATTTCCTCTTCGACGATGGCGATGCTGGTCTCTCCGAGAACTGGCAGCGTACTGGCCTCCCCGAAAAGGCCGATGTGACTATCCCCAGCACCCACAAAGACACGTCCGCCCAGAGCGATAGCGTGGTCCAGAAGATCATGGGCGACGCTCACTCCCTCATCCAGAACAACGTCTTTGCCTCATCAACTCAGACTACGAACTCAAAGACCAAGATCGAGGTTCCTTATGTTTTCCAATCTCCCGCCTCTGGTATCAATGAGCGAGGCGTTCACCAAGTTCTATGGTACGAGCGCGCCATCTCAGACTTGCGCTCGGCACAGGAAAAGGAACTGGGTCACAGGCTGGTCCTGCGATTTGGTGCTGTTGACTACGAAGCCACTGTCTGGGTCAACGGACAGTATGTTGGCGGTCACCGAGGAGGCCACGTTCCTTTCGAGATCGACATCACCGAGGCCGTGAGTGCGGCTGAACAAGCCACTACGCATAGACTGACGCTTCGTGTCTACGACTCTGCTTATGACTTGAGCCAGCCTCGAGGCAAGCAGTACTGGGCTGCCAAGCCTGAGACCATCTTCTACACCCCTTCTGGTGGTATCTGGCAGTCTGTTTGGCTGGAGGTTGTACCCTCTGCTCGCATTGCCGATAGCTCATATGGCACGGTTATCAAATCCAACGACATCCACTCAGGACAGCTCAAGAGTACCATCGCTGTTAAGGGAAGGAGAGTGGGAAAGGATTATACCGTTGAGCTCGAGGCCAGCTATGCCGGCATCCCTGTCTCCAAGTCTGACAAGAAGGCTCTGCCTCGAGAGACGGACTCAGTCGGTGTTGAGTTGAATGTGCGTCTTTCTGAAGAGCAGAGGTCTAAACTGCCTCAGTCTATTCTTGCCAACGCTCCTCTGGAAAACGACTTTGCTTGGCGCGATGGCGTGGCACTCTGGTCTCCTGAGCACCCTCAGCTGTACGATCTTGTCATCCGACTCTACGACGACACCGACAAGGTCATCGACCAAGTCAAGACTACCACTGGTATGCGAAGCATCAACTGGACAACAGGTGATGGCACATGGAGGCTTAACGACAAGCCCTACTTCCAGGCTCTCTGCTTGGACCAGGGCTACTGGCCAGAAACATTCATGACTCCTCCCAGTTCCGAGAGTCTCAAGCTGGACATTGAGCTCGCCAAGAAGATGGGTCTCAACGGTTGCAGAAAACACCAGAAGGTCGAGGACCCCCTGTTCTATTACTGGGCTGATAAGCTTGGCTTCCTCGTCTGGGGCGAAATTGCCAACGCCTATGCATTCAGCGCTGAGTACATTGACCGTTTCAACGCTGAGTGGACTGAGGCTGTCAAGCTGGTCATCAACCGTCCCTCTGTTGTGACGTGGACTCCGGTCAACGAGAGCTGGGCCTACCCTTCCCTCGAGGACAATGCTGATCAGCGTAACCACATCCGCCAGCTCTACTATCTCACCAAGTACGTATTCCGTCTCTAATTTCTAAAGACATGCTAATAGCAAACTAGGAGCCTCGACAATACTCGAAGCATCAACGACAACTGTGGCTGGCAGCACGTCGTCACCGATCTCACCACATTCCACGACTACAGCGACGGTCCAGAGATCGAAAAGACCTGCTCTACGCTCGAGGGTATCATCAGCCCCAAGGCGGGAGGTCGAGGCGTCTTCTTGAAGCCCATCCCCGGCGTTGACGAGGGTTCCAAGCACAAGCCCGGCGCTCCAGTCATGAACACCGAGTTTGGCGGCGTCAACATTGCTCCCGCCAAGAAGGATGAAACAGAAAAAGATGGCAACCTTGACTGGGGCTACACCACGGCGACGAACGCTGATGATCTGGTCAAGAGGATTGAGAGACTCGTCAACGGCATTGTTCTTGGAGGACATTGCTGTGCGTTTGTGTACACTCAGCTGTAAGTTTATCTCTTTGGAGCAGATTCGGAATTGTAGCTAACATATTGCAGTGCCGATATCGAGCAAGAAGTCAACGGACTATACACATTCAACCGCGAGGAGAAATTGGATCCGTCCAAGGTCAAGGCTGTTATGGACAAGGCGCTTCAGTCGTATTACAACCGAGTAAAATAAATGATGGAGATGGCAAGGATGATGCATTGTCCCCAAGAAATAATGAGACACTGAATAGGGTCGGATATCTCGAGTAGCTTATAAAACCTCGGTAGAACCAGGTCGACTTGGACTCATATAAGCAGAGCAGTCAAATCATGGAAGCGTAACATCAGATGGAAGTTGAATGTTTACAAGAGGACTTTGGAATATAAATCACGACAGAACATTTGTTGAAGAACCGGAGAGAGCTCTATAAAGGCCATAGAAGAAGCTTCTACGGTAAATCTTGAGCAGGATATAGCGGCGTGTTGGTTGACAGACTATGTGCTTGGTTCGGGTTTCGGATGGGATATGCATCTAAGAGGGCGGATGATTTAGAGACCAATGAACCCTTTTATATTTAGAAACTTCCACCAATTTAAACATCATATGCATTCTGGCATGTAAAAATGACATGCGTTACTTGGCAACGGCTTTCATGCGTTTGAGCTTCATTCCCCACGCCTTTGATATTATTGGGTCTGTTTATGTACTTGACCCTTGTAAGAATTAATTCTTATGATGTTTATACATAAAGTACTCATCTCATTACAATAGCAACGACCCATCGCAGCTCCATACTATTCCTGTAATATTCCAATCAAAACAAGGCGAATCGAATGATGTTTGCTTTTGTGACACAGTGCTAGTTTTCGCTCGGGGGGACGGCCAGAACGAAGTCATCAAGCACTCAGCCAAGCAAGTCGTATATATAAGAGATAGAATATGATGACTAAAAATTCATGATCGTTAATATCATTCCTATCATCAGCGGCCGTCAATCGGCATCATGAGTTGAGTTCATGACTGCGGGGACAGGTCTGTCATATCACGTGATTTTGCATGAGATAGTCACACGCTCCATGATGTGGCTGGGGATCATCGCGAGGCGAGCCATCGCTATCACCTGTTTCTACCACTCGCGCCAGACCCGGCTTTAGCCCGCGGTTTGGGAGCTTAATATCAATTCTACCAAATACTATCAGCATCATAGGGCATCCAATTGAATGCTGTAGAGGCTCTCGTCCTCTCGCCCTCTCCCTGCAACGCCTCAGGCCGCGCGATGCCTTCGACACGGCCAAACGCGCCGACTCCGACCGTCGAGGCTGATGGCGTTCTCGACAACATCGACACCATTCGCATCCCAGAACCACACGGCACCTATCTCCAGACTCGCGGCGCCCGCGCTGCTCGTCGAATCTACAAGGCTATGGGCGTCTGGCCCTGGGACATTGTCCCCGAAGCGCCCCCCAAGATGTGGGCGATCAACCTGCTCGAGGACCTGGCCCTCGTCGCAGACCACGTCGCCAGGAACCCCGGCGACTCTCTACAAGACCTCCAATCAGAACTCCGAAAGTCTCTTGCGCGCGATCGCAAGCCCTCGTATGCTGGTAAATTGATGGCGCAGGATGTCCATGCCGCCAAGAAGCGCTTTGTGCGGACCATGCCCCAATCGCCAGATGCCCAAGATGATACCGTCGATGACAACGGCACTGGCGAACGGCGATCGGGGCGTCGAAGGAGAACGGCAAACTACAGCGCTCCGGACTCGCCAATTGACCCGTCGCGATCGCGTCGACATACGTCTTCGGAGGAGAGCGAAGAACACATGGCTTCGTCTATTACCGTCGCATCAGAACTTCCTCCGTCTCCTCCTGTACCTCGCAACGTCAGACAATTGAAGCGTCCGGCGACCACGATACCCACCCAAATAGAGAAACGCATCCGTCATAGCTCACCAGAGGGTTCTCGTCTCTCCGCCGCGCAAAGCCTCATGATGTTTAGCTCTCCCATGGCTACGTTCCAGATGGCTACATCATTTGGGCCCAATGCATCTGTTAGTATTACTGTCGGACATGTGAGGCGATTGTACTGATACCTAGATAGGCCAATGCTGCACGCTCCCTCGAGCCGAATAACCTGCAAGAAGCCTTGCAGCCCGCAACAAACGTCTTTGTCGCCGCCATCGACGCCCACGTTCGGACGATACGTGCCTCGCTCGCCATTGCGCAACAAGAAATATTCCCGCATAGAACAAACCATCAAGAGGCTATGAGCAAGCTTCGCGCTGCGCAAGACCGTGTGCAGGCGATCGAAGACGACATCGCCGACTCTAAAGAAAAGCTGCAGCTACTCATTGACGAAACCACCGCCGAGGACGCCCTAGCACCGCAACTTCATGCTCTACAGGAGAACAACATGTCCCTCCCACCCGAGATAGCCCAGGCGATTCGGAGCTACGACACGCGCAGGGCGGCAAAAAGCGAACAGATCAAGACACAGGAGGCGGCAATCAGCGCCAAGAGAGAGGAGCTGAAGCGGGCAAGTATTGAATTTGAGGCGGCCCAGAAGAACTCGAACAGCCTAGAGACGGATATACGAGACCTCCAGGCTGCGGTGACACGCGGGACCGAGGCAGCACGGTTTGCCAACATGTTTAGCAACATGGTCCAGCTGGGACCAGAAGGGCTGGCGAGCATTGAACAGATATACCCAGAGATTGGATCGCTGCTTGAGTCGCTGCTTGCTTCGAGGAGCAATCCGGCGCAGCAGGGCCATCATCACATGCATGAGGTGGTGGATAACGACGAGACTAATGGCTTGTGAGGTTTTAGTTATAGCGATGTACATTTGGACGTTTCTTCCACTGGCGAGAATAGACTCCCGCATTTTAATTGTATTGGAACCAGCTTTGGTCTCTGGCTGACAGCCAACAGACGCCTTCAGTCCCAACTTTGGCTTTGAGTGCGACGATAATGAACCGTGTCGCACATAGAGCCGTCCCCTTTGGCTCTCACCATCCAATGAGCACGGTTCCGTGGTCTAGTTGGTTATGGCATCTCGTTAACACCGAGAAGGTCCCCGGTTCGATCCCGGGCGGAACCACACTTTTTGGTGTTTTGTCATTATTTTTGCTTCATCGATGTTTATTCCTTGGTTAAAAAGTCCCAAACAGCCGTTGCATGCACCTTCGTAACGTGATGAAACTCGGCGATCGACGCCGACTCGTCCACCGAGGCCACTATAACCATCGTCAGCCAGGATTCACACAACAAACGGCACACAACTTACTCGTCTTGGGACTGCATCCATAGACATATGCTGGAATGCCAAGGTAACGATAGTGCTTGCAGTCTGTGCCACCCATAGAGGGAATAGGGACAGGGGCATCAGCGTCTGGAGCCAGCTGCTCGGCATTGCTGGTAAGGTGACTCACTATGGGGTGATGGATGGTCGAGAAACTGAAAGGGTTACTTGCTGCCGACTGCTTCTTGATCTCGATACTGGCCGGTTGGTAGCGCGGAATTATAGCATCAATCAGATCTAGTACCGTCTCGGCTACCAAACCAACCGGCATGCGAATATCCAGCTCGAATGTGCACGTCTCGGGGATCATGTTGACTTTGAGCCCACCCCTGATCACGCCAACGTTGACAGTTGGCCGAGCAATGATAGACGCGGTGCCAGGCCCCATGGCTTGATCAATAGCTCGTCTGACTTGTGGCTTCTCAAGATGCTTGATCATTTCCTCAGGGATGTTGACTGGAAGCGATTCAACAGCCTCAATTACTTGGTTGATGAAGGCGCTGGCTGTTCGGATAGCCCCTTTGCTGAGATGGAGGTATGGTCCAAGGGCTCCCTTAGTCTTGGCCGTCCCTGTTAATCTGAGCGTGCCCTTCTCGGCGAACCTGATAGTTCCCAAGCCGCCAGGCTCGGCATTCAGCACAACATGGCCTCCCCATCGAAGCCTGTCTTGTCTAAGGAGGTACTTGGTGCCCCATCTGCCTCCAGTCTCCTCATCGGCCACCGCACAGAGCGCTACACTACCCCGAAGTAAATGCCGACGCTCGTATAGAAAGGCGTAGGCGATGACCAGCGAAGCTGTACCGGATTTCATATCAACCACTCCTCGCCCATGAAGTCTTCCATCAACAATATCTCCCGACCATGGATCTCGAGACCATCCACCGCCATCACCGACAGGGAAGACGTCAATGTGGCCGTTCAAAACGACGCGTGGGCCTGGACCCTTTCCGCCCTGAAAGTCACTAACCAGGTTCACGAGACCGTTTTGTTGAGCGTCGATGAGCTCGTATGGGATGTTCTTTTTGGCCAGGTATTCCCCAATGGTGGCTGCTGCTCGGCGTGTGTCTCCAGATGGGTTTGGTGATGGTGTTTGCACCAATTTCTGCAGAAATTGGACTTGGGCATCTGAGTCGGCGGTGAGAGCTTGGATCAGCAACTGCTTGTCTCCCATGATGACAGGATGTGAGGTGAGGTACAGTTGTGAGAAAGCGTGATGTTTCTTCTGGTGTTTTCAAGTTGTCTATTAAAGAGAGAAGCCCAAATCGACTCGTCCGTTTATCAGAGTACGAACGAGAATGAGTCACGCCGTGGTGTCACGTCAAGCTGCACAAATTATGTCACCGATTCATTCCGACAGAGTTCAGGTGAAGATTACAATATGCACTCTCAAAGCTAATATAGTGAAAATCAATAACCAAAATTACACATGCAGTCCAGTATAATTACAATCACTGTCACATCATCCGTTAGCTCAATTTGAATCCTTTTCCGGGACATCACTCGCCCCCTCATGTGCAGGCACATGGCTTGCCTCGCCCTTGAGAACTTGCACTCCTGGCTCATATGCGCTGTCGTCGTGTACGGGCGGTCCCGTAAAGTTCTTTCGAGCATAGGCAAAATACCAGACAATAGCGATGGCGGCAAACGCGGCAAAGACAACAGAGGCGTAGTTCATGGAGCTCGCGTCAACGGGCAAGGAAACAGGCATGCAGAAGATGACAATAGCGAAGCAGATCCAAACGACACAGATGCTGTTGATGAGGGTGCCAAACTTGCCCAGCGGATAAGGAGAGTGCTTGACAATCTTACGGCCGCGCACGAGGTTGACCGCGACGGGGACACCGTACGAGGCGGAGAGACAGATGGTGGCAACGCCAGTGAAGGAGTTGAAAGCAGCAGAAGATCCAAAGTAGATGCACCCCAGAATGCAGTCCACAACGGTAGATAGCACAAGCGCCCAGACCGGCATATCGAGACGATGGTTTACACGGCTCCACAGCTTATATCCAGGAATGGCACCGTCTCTGGCAAAAGCGTAGGTGCAGCGAGAGGCAGCAGTGAGGGCACCGATACCCGCAAACATGAGAATACCGAGGATGAGGAAGAGAAGTCCAAAGCCGCCTGCTGCGGAACCAGTCACCTCCTTGAAAAGAGTACCGATAGGCTGTGAGTTGGGTACGCTGAGGAGCATCTGGACATCGGGGAGGACAAAGAGAATCGGAATAAGATAGATGACGCCGGTGACTCCCGCAGCAGCGACAGACAGGACGATGGCTCTGGGCACTTCGCGCTCGGGATTTTGGACTTCTTCACACATGGAAGCCACCATGCCGTAGCCGGTAAGAACATAAGCACCTGTTGTAAAGATTGTGAGTAGGAGGTCGTACAAGGTGGAGGTGGTTATGCATACCTTGTAATAGCCCAACGAAGAATGACCATCCCGCCGGCCAGCCACTAGCCGAGGTATCGTAATGAGTAAAGACAAAGTCGCCAGACCGACGGGTGTCGGCCATGGTAAGTAAGGTGACAATGATGATGATGACACTGGCCCCAGTCCAGTAGATGCAGACCTTGTTGATGAGATCCAGATAGCGAGAGCCAAAGGCGTTGACCAGAGCACACACCATCATGACAGCCCAGAAGCACAAGACAGTCTGCCACTGATTGGCGACAAAGTCGTCGTTAAAGATAGTGATGGCGCTAAGAATGAGCTGGGCGCCAGAGAAGTTGATGGACAATGTGACAGTCCAGTTTCCAACCAGCGTAAGCCAGCCATCGACGAAGCTGACGACAGGGGCGTAGCGCGGCGTGCTCAGCATGGCGCTCCAGTAGTAGACTCCTCCGGCGGTAGGGAAGACGGCGCAGATCTCAGCGAGCGAGGCGGCGATGCACAGGGAGATGAGCGAGACGAGGATCCAGCCCCAGATGACGGTGACGGACTGGCCGTTTGTCAGGGTGATGTACATTGTCGTCGAGAGGCCGAAGGGGACGGCCATGATGGCGAAGGAGAGGCCGAGGACGCTCAGCATGCTGAGGTTTCGAGGCAGCTCAGACTTGTACCCGAGACGGGCGAGGGCCTGGTCGGCGTCACCGCCGTTGCTGGCACGACGAGGCTCCTCCATTGTCGCGGTGTTTTCGCGTTGGGTATGCGTGAGGTGACGTGACGAAGAGGGAGTTGGAGATGAAGCTGTAGATGCCAAGACAGAGTTGGGGTATGTTTCCTCCCCAGATTTATGAAATGAAATGATTATCGAGGAGATTTCCAGGTTTTTATCTGGGACCGTGGCTTCTAATCGACAAGGCTCAAGCCGTGACTCCGCTTCTCCACGATTTGCCATGCCTTGACTTATCTCTATCCCGAAGCAGTTAGTCTGTCCGGGGTAGTGGCTTGCCCTCTGGACATTGGTGATGATGATCAGCTCTCCTCAACGCGGCTACATACCGCGCTCTTTTATACTTTATTCCAAAGCGCGGCTATATCAGTAACGGTACCTGATAAAAGGAAGCTGCTTTTCATACAGTGTACACTGCGTGGTGGTGGTTGTCCCCGCGTCTCACCATCTCCACCCGATAAGCATGGGCTCATTCTTGCTGTCTGTTCCCCAGATTGATTGATGAGCTATCCGTCTTTGGGGATTGCCGTATCTGTCGATATCTGGTGACCCCACCATGAGATAGATAACCGCGCACCGAGCGCAATAACGCGTCAAGTGACTTGACTGGTGAGTGGCAGTTGGAATTGTGGAACGCCGCCAGCTATCATGATATACTTTCAAGGATGTCTATGGCAAGTTGGAAGCGGCTGATAGCTCTGGCCGTACTGTGAGTGCATGCTTGTAGGGTACCACATGATAGTATGACCAAAACTTTTGATGGATACCAAGACTTGTGTAATCTATTATAAAGAAAAATGCCTGGATAACATGTCTCTCTCATTTTATTTGACTGCCTATGTCCTGTTTTGAGATAACTTGATTTGCATAGCGATACATAACTTATGCATCTTTCCTTATCAAGCTATATCTGGACTCAGATTAGCGACATTGTTTTTTCCTTCTCCCCCCGTGGTGAAGTATATGGGAAATAGCATGTACTTAAAAACTACGAAAAGAGTGATTCTATTATTATTTGTGAAACATTTGCTACTCCAGGACAGTAATGAGTAGAGATAATCATCTCTCACAGATGACTAGCTTGATCGGCCGTCTTGACCTTCTTAACATTATCTTAAACTCATCATTATTCTGAAGCACGACAATCGCTGTTGTGAGTTGAGGTTGAATTAGACGCGTGTGCTGTTTGGGAACACATTCTCTCAACCTCTCGGTTATTGTTTTATCCGCACCTCATCTTTACACTGACAAGGAAGTAATATCTACTGTTGAACCAGAAAAGGAAACCCGGATGTTTAGGGCTTTTAATTGGACAGAATACTCAAGACCATGCATAAGTTATCGCAAGCGTTGGGTGCGATGGTGCAAGATCGTGGGGCTAGTGCGTGATGGTGACTTGTCAAGGTGATGATGAAAAGTAGATAATTGGCCAGTAATAGTACTTACTTCTATGCGTTAATGATGCAACGGCATAGGGAATTAACGTGCTCAGGTTGCAAAGCAATAAGTAGAGCACAGATACGGGGAGTCATCATTTCATCCTCCCAGAGCTTGCAAGCTTTACCATAATTTAATCTCGACTAGATTCTATAATCATGGCTACTGCGGCCGTACTCAACACAGTGGTCAATGGTCTCAAGACCGGACCGTCCGAGCCGTCACATGTTGCTGGAGAGGGCACACATATTGACAAGCCAACCTCAGCCACGCAGACAAACAACAGAGATGCACCAGACGTCGATGAGACATCGCCCTACTACAATCCTAGCCTCACTCTAATCGACAGATTTGTCGATGAGCCGCGTCCGCTGAGAGTTGGTATCATTGGCGCCGGTCTGGCTGGCATCACAGCGGGCATTCTCCTACCCGCCAAGGTCCCCGGCATCCAGCTTACAATCTATGAGAAGAACGCCGATGTTGTATGTATCAACTATAACACCACCGAATAAGATGCCCTGCTTACACGAACCCAGGGAGGAACATGGTTTGAAAACGTCTATCCTGGTGTGAGATGCGATATTGCATCTCATGTCTATCAAAGCACGTTCGCGCCCAAGACAGATTGGTCAGACAAGTACGCACCTGGCCACGAGATTCGCGACTACTGGCAATCCGTTGCGCGTAAGTTTGACGTATACAAGTATGTCAAGCTCAACACCAAGGTCGAAGGCACTTTTTGGGATGACGATGAAGGCGTATGGGTCACAAAGCTGAGGAATGTCCAGACTGGAGAGGAGACAGTTGAGAAGAACGAGTTCCTCTTGACCAGTATTGGCCGCTTTAACGACTGGAAGCTTCCCGACTACCCCGGAATCTCCGAGTATAAGGGCCATTTGCGACACGCCTCCAACTGGAGTACGGACTTTGATCCCACAGGCAAGACAGTGGCTGTTATTGGTAATGGAGCGAGCGGTATCCAAGTTACTGCAAACCTGCAGCCCATTGTCAAAAGATTGGACCATTACGCACGGAACAAGACATGGATTGCAGCATCATGGGCTGGCGAAGAGCGCAAACTCGAGCCTCAACCATATACCGACGAGGAAAAGAAGAAGTGGGCAGATGACCCCGATGCCTATCTGGCTTTCCGAAAGGATCTCGAACAGCTGTACTGGACCAAGTTCGATTCTTTCCTACGCAACAGCGAGTCCAATAAGCAGATTCGAGAGGCCTTTATCAACATTATGAAGAAGAGGTTGGCCAAGAAGCCAGAGCTACTGGAACATATCGTGCCTGACTTCTCGCCAAACTGTCGACGACTCACCCCCGGGCCGGGATATCTCGAGGCCATCACCGAGGATAATGTGGAATATATCCGGACACGTATCAAACGCTTCACAGAGACTGGTATCGAGACAGAGGACGGGAAGCAAAGAGACGTTGACGCTGTTATTTGCGCAACTGGTGCCAATGTTGATATGGTCCCTGCATTCCCTATTCGGGCTCACGGTCAGGAACTGGGCAACCTGTGGAAGGCTGATGGTGAACACGGCTTCCCCTATACGTATTTCGGTCTCGCAACACCCGGATTTCCTAATTTGCTGTTCATCCATGGCCCTCAAGCCACCGGACCATCGGGAACAGTACCACATTGCGTCGAGACTCAGATAACCTACTTCTCCAAGGTAATCCGCAAGGCGTCTCGGGAGGGAATCAAGTCCATCACCCCTGCTAAGCAAGCAGCCGATGACTTTGTCGAGTACTCAGACGCCTTCTTCGCCAAGACTGTCTTGACTGATCGGTGCAGCTCGTGGTATAATGGCGGCAGACCAGGTGCCCGAATCCACGGTCTCTGGCCAGGGAGCGCAGGACACATCACAGCAATTCGCCGCGAGCCAAGATGGGAGGACTGGGAGTACAAGTATCTTGGTAACTTCAAGAACAGGTTTGCACACTATCTGGGCAATGGCTGGACAAGAAAGGAGACGGACCCGGACGCTGACCAGACTCCGTATCTCAAGCGTCCTGATGAGATAGACTTGAGAGATGTACATGAGAGCTGGTGGAGTATTCCGTAGTTAGCCTCTTAAAGCTGAGCTCGCAATTGCATGGTTCTGTGCACGTAATCGGTGTGTAGCTAGGTTACGCCCTCAATCCTGCGGGGAGCCCATCGTCTCAGTTGAACTTGGCCGAAATGTCAGTAACAAGCGCTAAACATGGCCGACAATTTAGCATTTGTAGACGCAATCCTATCGTACAAACACGTTGGCGCTAGGAAAGTTGTCCAAAGCGAGTGTGGGAGCCTCGGCAGTTGAAGCGATCCATGCAATCTGGGATGGAATTGCGTGCTGGTCTTATCATCTGCTTTGAGTGCTAGCTTGGAACTATAAAGAGGAAATGAAAACGACGATCTTTGAGACTACTCTTATAGACTTTCCATGACCCTGCGCGTTGCTGAAGCTGGAGATTCTCGTGGTTGTCAAACTCGACTCGCCTCTCATCTTCTAGCCTTTTCACTCTGAGAGCTTGATGCAGCAAAATGGCAACGGAAAATCGTCATGAAGATAGCGAGATTGCTCCTCCTCCCAAGGAGCAGCTTCATCCTGGTGAGCTTCAAAGCTGCAGACTCTACGCTCAGTTGCTAATTGACACAAGTCAAATGGTATCGCTCCACATTCTTCAACATCACGATTCTGGGCTTGTGTAACTTGTCGGCTCCGGGCATCTGGTCGGCCATGAACTCGCTGGGCGCTGGCGGTGCAGCCTCACCCAAGCTCATCAATGCTGCTAATGCCCTGACCTTTTGCCTCATGGTCGTTTCTTGTTACTTCTCAAGTGCAATGGTTCGTTACATCGGTATCAAGGGAGCACTGATATTTGGAACGTATGTGCCCAGGCAATAATAGCCAGCCGCTACTCTGCTTTGCTGACATTGATCGTAGTCTTGGATACGCACCTTACGCAGCAGGTTTATATACCAACAACCGCTTCGGAACCGAGTGGCTAGTCCTCTTCGGCGCTGCCCTTTGTGGTATCTCTGCGGGTGTCTTTTGGATGGCAGAGGCCGCAATCGCCATTGCTTATCCCGAGCCCTGGAATCGTGGAAAGGCTCTTGGTTACTGGCTCACATACCGTCTTTCAGGTCAGATTCTGGGAGGTGCCATCAACTTGGGTCTCAACTCCGACCGCAACGAGTCTGGGAAAGTCTCCTACACGGTCTATCTTATCTTCATCGCCATGCAAGCTGCCGGCCCTTTCGTCGCTCTCTTGCTAAACAAGCCTCATCAGGTGGAGCGGAAAGACGGTGTCAAGGTCAAGTTGTCGATTGATCAACTTCCCGGGTTCGAGCTCAAGGAGACTGCCAGACTCTTCTTGACCAAGAAGTTCCTCTTGATCGTTCTGTTTATTGGACAGGCCGTCTTTGCCGAATCTGTGTTTTTCACCTATCTTGCCTGTAAGCAAGCTTCACCAATATCCGAATGTGCTTAGGGGTTGCTGATTGTGGAACAGTGTGGTTCTCTGTACGAGCGCGAGCTCTTGGATCCTTCCTGGGCGGTATCGTAGCTGTCATTGCCGGTAATGTCTTGGGGGTAAGTCGTCTTGATTTTCGTTACTTGGAAACGCAACTGACTGGTTAGTCTTGGCTTGACTACACCAAGGTCTCTCTCAAGATTCGGACTCGATACTCTTTCGCCGTCCTTGCTACCCTTCAAGGAGGCTGGTGGATCTGGGCTACGATTCTGGTTACACGATTTCATCGTACCAAGCCGACTTACGACTGGGCCAGTGATGGCTTTGGCGCCGCATTTGCCGTGTTTCTATTCCTCACTCTGGGATTCCAGCTGAACTACCTTTTTCTGTGAGCAATCCCCACATGGGATAACATATTGTTCTCATTCTAACCCCTTTCTCTTAGATACTTTGTCATTCACCACTTGGCAAACACACAAGATGAGATTATCCGCTACTCTGCCCTTCTCCGAGGTACCGAGTCAGCTTGGCAGGCTCTTAGTTATGGCATAACCTCGCTTCCTCTTTTTGCACAAGTCGGTGGAGTTTACTTCAACTTTGCGCTCTGGGCCGTGTCATTGTTCCCTGCATGGCTGGTACTCAAAGAATTTGGTTCTCACAGGGTTTCGTCTCCGGAAGCCCCCGTTCAGGAAGTTGATAGTCTGAACGGCGTTTCAAACTCTGGAGAGGAAACGGACCAGATTAAGAAACTATAGATGGACTAGGTTGAAGAGGTGCCTTTGGGCAATGTAGGGTTGGTGTTTGGCAAAGGCTAGATAGGAATTACAAGGTAGTTGAGTGGTGACAATACTGCACCACCAAGAAGTCCATGTTTGATAAATCAATTGACTTTAATGTTCCAAATAAAGTTTTATATTCAAATAAAGCATGATAAGATTCTTCAACCATCATGTATCTGTAACATTTTGCCACTTATTCATCATCCAAGACTTGAGCATAGAACATGTCTTTGGCATATCTACGCTGCCCGGTACAAGTACCACCCTCGCAAGAAACTTCTGGATTAGGAAATATCAAGAGACAAGCATTAAAACACATCTAAAAGGTTATGCCTCTTAACGATTTGCCGGATTAACGGCATCGATGAGGGGTTTGAATGGGGCTCTCATGAGCAAGACTTGATGGTGATTGCGCCATCGAGTTTGTCCCCGCCTACAGAAAGCCCGAACGTTGCATTTCAGGATGCCATGTGTCGTCCCTGAATTATACCTTGTCTAGGGCTATCATCTGCAGATCGAGCCATGTTGGCCTAAATCACGCAATAGCTGTCTGAAGCACGAAGTTGGAACCGACATCCGGAGTATCTTAAAAAGACGGTAGATTAAGAAGTTGGAACAATCACACTACCACCTTGCACAGTATAATCAGAACGTTACCTTCTTCTACACTAGAAATTATGTCATCTCAAGATGCAGCAGCCCAGAAGGGCAAGAAGAAACTCATCATCAACGCTTTTGTCGAGATGTGTTAGTGTCCTTTGAGAGATTAACCATACTCGAAACATACTAACAGATATTGGTCGACAACAGGCAGTGGCCATCAGTCGCCGGGATTATGGAGGCATCCTGAAGATGAGTCTTGGAAGTTCAAGGACATCGAACATTGGGTTGAGCTGGCCAAGCTGTTGGAGGAGGCCAAGTTCCATGGCATTTTTATTGCTGATGTCTTGGGTAAATATCTTGAGCTGGCTTCAAACTCTGTGACGAATTCTAACATTTCATAGGCGGCTACGATGTTTATAAAAAGTCGTTGGAGCCTGCTATCATCTCCGGTGCCCAGTGGCCCCTAACAGAGCCCTTGGCTGTGGTCCCTGCGATGGCTGCTGCCACCAGGAACATTGGATTTGGCGTTACGGTCTCTGTGACTTACGAACAGCCGTATCACCTTGCCAGACGGTTGTCGACTGTTGACCATCTCACAAAGGGCCGGTAAGTTTTGTGATATTTGAGAGAGAAAATCACTGACGGCGTTCAAGATTGGGCTGGAACGTGGGTTATTGACCGCAATGGTATAGTAGCATGGCTAATCAGAGACGTAGGTTGTCACTGGATACTTGGACTCAGCTGCCAGGAATCTAGGTCATCCTGTGCAACTAGCTGTATGTCTCCGATCTCCGATTATCAGAAGAGTCGCTAATCATGAGCAGCATGATGAAAGATATGCCCAGGCTGAGGAATACATGGAGGTCATGTACAAGCTCTTCAACTCATCATGGCGAGACGATGCCGTCAAGCTAGATCGCGAACGCGGCATCTATACGGATCCAAAGCTTGTTCGACAGATAGACCACAACGGCAAATACTTCAACGTGCCAGGACCTCACGTCGTTGATCCCAGCCCACAGAGAACACCTCTTCTTCTTCAAGCCGGAGCATCGAAGGCGGGAAAGGCTTTTGCTGCACGGCACGCAGAGGCAATCTTTACTTCGGCCCATGCTCCTGAAGTGTGCAAGAAGAACATAGCAGAGATTCGACAGGTTGCCCGAGACCAGTTTGGGCGAGATCCTAACAAGATCAAGTTCCTTGCTCTTGTGACGCCTATTCTGGGTAGGACTGAGGAAGAGGCAAAGGCCAAGTACGAGGAAGCGAGGAAATACGCGTCAACTGAGGGTGCCTTGGCTTTGTTCGGCGGGTGGACTGGTATCGACTTGGACCAGTATGGTGATGATGAGGAGCTACGGCAGGTTGAAAGCAACGCCGTGCGGTCAGTATATTTTTATCGTTTCAAAGCCACTACCCGCTAAACTGATGAACCAGGTCGACCGTGGAAGGATATGCCAAGTTTGCGCCCGCAAACTCGAAATGGACAAAGCACACAGTTGCCGAGCACGTCAGTCTTGGCGGCAATGGACCTCTCTTTGTTGGAACCCCGTCTCAGGTAGCCGACGGTCTCGAGACGTGGATCAACGAGGCTGATGTTGATGGCTTCAACTTTGTAAGCGGGAGCTGCCCCGGGCGTAGACAAAGAAAAGTACTGACAGTGTCTAGGCGTACGCTTTATTCCCTGGCACGTTCAAGGACATCATCGAGCTTCTGCTTCCGGAACTTGGAGCCCGAGGACTATTCTGGGACGACTACGCAGTCCCTGGAGGCAGCTACAGAGAGAACTTCTACGGTACCAGAGGCCAGGCTTATCCTCTCGATGAGCACACCGCTGCCAAGTATAGATGGGCTGCGGGGGTGCCTGCGAGTGAGCATAAGATCCCCGAGTAACTTGAGCTACGGATACTAGCGGTTTGTGTCTGTGATGGATTCTGGACTAGACAGCAGAACACGCAATGGCAAGCAATCAAAAAGTGAAACATGATTGTCAAGATTGAGCACAGACACATGATATCAACGAGTATAACGGGCACGGTGGCCTTTGTCTCGGAACGCCCGAGTAAGCTCGAGGACAAAGGAGCAACGCCCTGAGGCGCTTCATAGCGTTCCAAGGCTTGTTTGAAATAACAACAATAGGAATTGGATCTTGTACACCACCAATTCACTCAACAAGGGGAGCTGGTGTGTTTGCTTGGCCCACGCGCTCACATATCTCTGGTTATGGTAAGCCCGGAATGCGCCAAGACAACGACAATAGGAAGACATGTATCATGAATAGCGATAGCCATGGCCAACTTGTTGTATATGGTGGCTATCCGTCATCGTTCGTGTCAAGTATAAGTGCCCTCGGCTTGCCAAACTAATGTCTATCTCATCACTCTACCATACACAATCTCCTCAATTACATTTGCAATCATTTTATACTACAACTACCCACGAGCTAAGCTACCATTTTCACCATGGCCTATCCACCCAATGACCCCAAAGACCAAAAGTTCATCAAGGAAATTGACGACAACTCCTGGATCATTGGCCAAGCCGTCATCTCTCAACACACCACTAAGCCTTCCGGCCCCTGCTGGGACGATGGCAGCGGGGTCTTCTTCACACTCTCTCAAGTGCCAACCCCCGAACCACCTACTCGTCCTCCTTCAGACGAATGCCCCATCGCCTCTTTCCAGGACCAGGGTTGGTATACTGGGCGGTGGCAGATCGGCCTTGCTTACTTGGACATCGCCCCCAACGCAGGGACACCAGAACACGTCACTTTGGAAATCATGGCCGGAAAACACCTGAATTTCCAAATTCCTCAAGTCTACGGCCACTTTTCCAGCGGCGGGTTCTATTACATTGTCTACAGCGTCCTCCCAGGCGAGAATCTTGTCGACGCCTGGCCTGGGGCTGATGATGTAGCCAGGGAACGATGGACAGAGCAGATTGCAGATGTCTATTACGAGCTTTCCCAATGGCGCGGTGATTCCATCACCTCCATTGACGGCAATGCTTTGGGCGATCGCTGGATGTCTAAAACGCCTTGGGATACTGAGAATGGCTATGATCCTGAACACCTTCGACAGAACCTTGAAGAAGTCGGTCTGGACTGCTCGAATCTGGTCTTTTCACACAACCACTTGGAACCACTTTCCTTCAATGTGGATGCGAGAGATGGCCTAGTAGGTATAAACTCATGGGGGACGGCTGGATTTGTTCCCAAGGACTGGATCCGGACAATAGCAGTTACTAATTCGTTCAATGATTCATGTTCTATTTGTAACAGGATGTGGTCACGGGAAGAGCAGGATGATTGGGAGAAAAAGATTCTCAAAGCATTGGAGGATAAAGGATTTCCAGAGTTCTGGCATCAGTACGTCTCTTGGGGGCATGAGCTGGACAAGATTTGGAGACCCCATTTGCATCAAGATACACATTAAGATGCACCGCATCCTTTTCCCTTTTCCCTTCTTTTTTCTTCTTTCTTTTTTTGTTTTTCGGTTTCGAATTTTCACGATGCCACAATCCGCTCCTCCCCGCTGGATACCTGGGGACCTGGGCCCTGTGTTGATGGTTTCAAGACTTCTCATAGTCTCGGCTAGTTGTTGTTCTGGCATACAATAGTTAGCATCTCCTGATATGTATTCTGGTTGTTACTCACTTGTGCCTCTGGAAGGCGAGGAATCTGCCAGGTACAACGTGCGTTGATGTGCCATCCTCCACATATGTTCTTGCCCTTTTCATTATTGGTTTTGCAGTGAGGGCATCTTCCAGGAGATTCTGGCCTGGCTCCATTAAGGAACACAAATTCCTCAAATTGGGGAAGCCAAGTCGGAACAGGCGGCGGAGGAGAGGGCGGTAGGACAGTTGCCTGGGAAGGTCCCTGGTTGGCCATTTTGTTGGCGATTGAATGGTCAATAGATACGGGGTAAAGGTTATGGAAGACAGTTAGGCTTTTCTGATAAAATATCGAGCAGAAAGTGATCGTAACTGTCGGTGGTTTTCTTTGACAGATGGGTAATAATCCTAAGAAGTCCAACTTGCTGATGAAAAGGGCGGCTTATATGTCTTTAAGAATGCCACATTTCACTCCAACTTGAATCCTTTGTCCATCGCCTATCTGCAATCAATACCCTCAATTTTCAGCTTGTTCAGAGCTTTCCTGCTATCAACCGATGAATAAACAAAGCCGCTCGCCCGGCGACCCAGACACCGTTATTTCAAACCTCTTTGAGTGGCTAAATCCTCCATAGCTGAGGAGACTATTTCTTTGTCCACACGGAATAGGACGAAACTGTGCTGACGCATATGATGAATGCAATCCTTGTGTAGTGGCTAGCCAATCTAACGGGGTGCCCATTTGATTGTCCGGGTTGAGGGGAGAGGCTTGGCTGTCATGGTTTGCGTCTGCCAGGGCATGGTGCAGATGTACTACAGATAGAAGGGCCAAAAACACAGTGTTTTCATCATCAACCAGTAGTCTTGCAGCTATCTATTCCATTCTAGCCTGGTTTGTGTAATGCCTACATCATGCGAGTGAACCTCCATGGCTTGAGTGGGTGAGGAGGTTGTACTCAGATTACTCTTAGGAGTGAGCGCCACGTCCCTGAAAGGCATGGTAGGTGCAACAGCCATGGGTACGCCATGACACTTGGTCGGTGTTGATGAATGGGCGGAAGGACGGGAACTGTCTTCACCGAGCCTTGTAACCCGTCAGTACCTTGACATCTGGATAGAACGGGACTACAGATGGAAACAACTCCCCTGAAAAAAGGTCCATGCTTCGCAAATCTGCAAGAGAAGCGGGAAGGGAAACAAGAGGGAGAGCTTCTAGAACGGCTCTGCTTACCGCCTCAAGAGGACATAGAGTCAAAGCGCCCATTGAGAGTAAGCATATTGTCCAGCTGCCAAGCCAGAGGTGTTTGAAGAGAACAACTTCCCCTGCGGACGGTCTGAGCCTAACCCGCGACAGATTCCGCGTCACCCGCTCCCGGGATGGCCCGGCACAGGCCAGAAAGGGGTCCTTTGATGTTGAAACAGAATACGACGTGTGCGGCTTGAAGATTTTAGAGGATAAAAGAGGGTGGGGAGGCAGCCAGTTAGGCAAACAAGTTCCCGTTATGGTCGGGCGAATTTCTGAGTTGGAAGATCCGGGGATTCCGTGGAAGAAAGTGACATATCAGGTTGGAAACCGTCCTCAGGGATGAGGGATGTCTCATACGCACACGCACACATGCACAATAGTTGACCTTGCCTTCTTCACATGAGTTTAGTAGTCCTACTTCAAAACAAATGACTTTACTCAAGTAGAAACATTGCAATGCTTGTATTGAAGGTCACGTCTCAGCCACTGAGGGTCCTGTGAAAAGAGTTAGGAAAGGGGATGGTCAAGCACACATCTATTCAACTGCCACCATGACGCTACGTAAGATTATCACCAGGCTTCTCCAATCAACTTCAGTCTTGGGATAGCAAATAATAACGCCTTCTCCACTCCGTCTCCCTCATGTAACACAGCACCAGCTAGGGTGCTTCATGAAGCCCGCTAGGTCCATGTACGTAGTCCTGTTGAGACGAGTGACTGCATGGTTGACCAGCCAGTTCTGCCTGAGGCTCCTGATGTGCAGCCAATTCAGCCTTGTAATATTCTTGGGTATGTTGCGCTGGCGGCGTGTTTGCGCCAGCAGGGCGCTCACGGAAGCGCCTCCAGAGGAGGACACCAAGGCCGCCAAGAATGACAAGACTTCCGATTGTTGCACCAACCGCTATCCCTGCCACAGCACCTCTGGAGAGATCGTCGCTGTTACCAGCGGCATCCGTCGTCTCGGTACCAGAGCCTATAGGGGTCGAACTGGGCTTGAGGGTTGACTGTCCGCTGGTCGCCGTCTGATCTTCAGGCACCGTCACGTTGAAGTTTTGCGAATCAGCCACGATGTTGTTGGTGCCGGCCTGGAAGAGTGAGAAGTGGAACACAGCGTCCTGGCCCTTTGGAACCTTGGTAGAGAAACTGTCGAAGCTGACTTGCCATATGAAGCTGGTTGATGTTGTGTTTTCTGGATCAGCGTCAGCAAGCTGGCGCATCTCGCATGGCGCCTGCACCTACTCTTGAGGGGACTAAAGTACCGTTCGCTTTTATTTGCAAGTGGGTGGTCTTGTTAGAGCAGAAGCTCAGTGGTGTCGAGGTCCGTCTGCCATTCTACATTGATGCTATCGCCAACACGATAGCTGGGGTTGTTTCTCGAGCCTCAGGTGACTATGGTTTCAAGAAGCGGTCGATGCAATATTTATTTAATCTTTCTATTTGGACCTTTACAGAAATTAGCATTAGCTTGTTAATACTCAGCCTCCATGAGCGGCGATCCCTGTTCCTAATCGTCTTGGGGTCGGTGGCGATCCAGGCAAACAATGATTCTCTCTGGCGCTGTGAATCTATTTGAAACGGGTCAAGTTCTTTTTAGGTCCCAACAGCTCTACTCAACTAAAGTCCACAAGCTTGCCACTAGTTAGTTACTGATAATTCAGCCAACCTTCAAAGCTGATGCTCGCTGAGCCACTCCAAGCCTTGGCTTCGGGTAGGGCGTTTTGGACTGTTATAAAATTAGAACTCGCCGCAGACTAGTAACCCCATAGTAAGATAAGCGAGTCCCGCTAACAAACAAGACCTTAGTGATGCTAATCTCTATTGGCTAGAGCTAACCAGAGACAACAAGTACAGTCATGCACTACAGGTGAGAGCTAAGAGGTTTCTGACTCCCCTCAACATCAGCGTCTCCCTCCTCACCCAACAATGCACGAGCAAGAGCCCTCCCAGCTGCTCGTCCTGAAAAGATGCATCCTCCCACAAACGTTCCCTCAAGGGAGCTGTAGCCATGGACTCCTCCACCCCCAAAGCCTGCAACTTCGCCAGCAGCGTACAAGCCAGGGAACCGAGTACCATCTGCCCGCATTACGTTGCTGTCTAGGTTCGTCTCGATGCCGCCCAGCGTCTTGCGCGTGAGGAGGTTCATCTGAACTGCAATCAAAGGTCCGTGAGCCTTGTCGAGAAGACGATGCGGAGGAGCCACGCGGCTCCGACGATCGGGCCAGTATGTCCTTGCGTTGTTGATGAGCATGGCCTGTCCGTCCTTGGAGTAGGGGTTGTTCATCTGGCCGTCTCGAGCTTCGACCACCTCTCGGATAGCATCATAGTCCAGCAGCGGACCGTTGCGCTTGGTGGCAAGCTCGTTCATGCCGGCAACTAGATCTTGCAGGTTGTCACGGACGATAAAGTCTTTGCCGTGCTTTTGAAAGTTTTGAACAGGAATGGTTCCCTTCTTTCCAAAGACTCTGGTGAGAAGCATCCATATACTCTTGCCCGTCACATCTGGGTTCTGCTCTGAGCCTGAGAGGGCAAACTCGCGGGCAATGATGCTCTGGTCGAGGATGAACCAGGTGTAGTCATAGCCTGTGTTGCAGATATACTTGAGCGTTCCCAGTGTGTCTGAGCCTGGGTAGAGGAATGGTGGCAGTCGTTTACCAGTCGCATCAAGCCATAGAGATGACGGAGCTGGAAGCACCCGAATACCATGGTCTGGCCAGATGGGATTCCAGTTCTGCAGACCTTCGGTATAATGCCACATGCGATCGCGGTTGATGATGTGAGCACCCGCCGCCTCAGATATGCCAATCATTCGTCCGTCGACATGCGCAGGCACGCCTACCACAAAGTTATCTGGCACTTTGGGTCCCAATCTATCGATGGGCCAGGCGGCCTTGACGGCTTCGACGTTGCCTCCAATTCCGCCCGAAGTGACAACCACTGCTGATCCGTAAATTTCAAACTTGTCCTTCTCAACTCGAGACGATTTGATGCCCCGAGCTGCGTCGTCGTCTTCCAGGATCCGACCTCTTACTCCCACAGCCCTCCCAGCTTCGTCGACGATCAACTCGTCAACTGCATGTCTAAACCTGAAAGCCACGATTCCCTTTTCTGCAGCTTTCTTGACTGGGTCAGCAAAGACTCGAACCACTTCTGGCCCCGTTCCCCAGCTGACGTGAAACCTGGGGACTGAATTTCCATGGCCAGTAGCAGACCCGTCTCCGCGTTCAGCCCACCCAACGTTGTACAAGAATCCAAGACCTCGAGCCTTGACATAATCTTCCATGTCATCCGTGGCAAAGTCAACGAAAGCCTTGGCCCACTGTCGCGGCCAAAAGTCATCGCGCTCCCGGTCAAAACGCGCAGTGCCCATCCAGTCTCGGAGGGCCAGCTCCCGAGAGTCTCTGATTCCCATTCTGCGCTGATAAGACGAGTCAACCATAAAGATGCCTCCTAGCGACCAAAAGGCTTGGCCGCCGAGGTTGTTTTCATTTTCTTGATCCAGCAAAAGGACGGGAATCTGTCGCTCAGCAAGCTCAAAGGCTGCAACGAGACCGGCCAGGCCGGCGCCGACGATGATGACGGGCTGAAGCTCTTGAGTATCTGGAGAAGACATGGAATGAATCGTATGATGTTGTTGAAGAAGTTGAAGGACACCAAGAGTCGCGAAAACGCGGGGTCTCGCTAATCTACCCCAGTCAATGAACCAAGGCCCCGGTCCGTCGCACGTCACTCGGTTGGCGCCAAGCCACTTTTACATATTAGGAATGCATTAGTTAGTTAACTTAGAGTTACTGATCTTATAAATATTACGCGTATATACTAGCCGAGGATATCCTAAAATCATAAAAGCAACAAAACGCCATGACTACCGTGATCAGAACACATCTAGACCTTACCCATCTCTACCCTGTTTATAACCACACCCCAAATTATAACGCGGGCTTCTTCGCTTCCTCAATCTTTGTCTTCTTTTCTTCCTCCGACAACCTCTCGTACTCAGCCACATTCTCATCCCATAGCCGCACGCACTCCACGTTCCAGTTGCAATCCTCAACCTGGCCGTATACCGGATGACTATAACGAGGATGCTTGCTCGGCCAGTTGGATGCGTGGTAGTGATGTTTCACCAGTGCACCGCGAGAATCGTGGTTACCCGAGTCTGAGTGACCTTGTCCAGCGCAAAACGCCTCGACGTCCAACACAAGAACACGTCCCACAACCTTGGACTCGTCCATGTTGTGGAACATGTCCCATGTGACTTTACCCCCGCGATGGTTCGAGTTCATCTGCTCAAGCAAGGCTGTGGTAAAGGCCGATGGTCCTGTACCACTAATGACCTGGTCAAACGTGAGCTGGATATCCCCAAGCGCAACCTTTTGCTTCTTGGACTCTTCCTTTAGCCACACCATGATGTGCTCGATGAGCCGCAACATGACAGGCTGACGAGGCTTGGCAATGATGGTCCATTGACAAAAGGATTTAGATTTCTTTCCCAGAATTGGATGGTTGCTGAACTCGGGCTGATCAATCTCGACCCCAACGATGAGGTCGATATCTCGCTCATCATATCTCTCGGGGATGAAGCGGTGTGCAGGCCGCAGAGCTTCCACGTCGATATCTGCGTAGACTCCTCCTTCAGCGTACATGATCATGTATCGGAGGAGATCAGCCTTGATGATGTGCAAGTTAATGCTCTTGTAGAACTTGACAATGTCCGGTCGATTTATGGCAGTTCCCGCCCCGAAATGCTCCTCCACAAACGCAAGCTCGTTGTCGTCCGTGAGGACTTCATATCGCATGCCGGGGTTCTTGTTGACCCACGTCCGTGAAGTGACCAGGTCGCGGTCTTCAAAGTTCAGAGGGTCGACTTTCCATGTTTGCCAGATCTTTTGTGGAAACGAGCTGAAGCGCGACGGTGGTAGCACCAGTTCCTTTTCTTTTCGAAAGACGCCAAGGGGACTGGGTATAGAGTAGAAGATGTCAAAGTTGAGGATGATGAAGAGCGCGACAATACAGGCCAGGTATAGTGGTAGGCACCTTTGCACCTGCGTGGGAACCCTGTTTCTGAACTTTGCTGTCGAGGCTGCCAATGTTGGCGAGCCCAGGGGAGTGCCCATCTTGTTGGCCTCGTGGTTCTTGGTAACGGTCCACTGGACAATGGTAGGAGGGATACGAAGGTTGGTTGGGATGTTTCGTCGAGGGCCACTCGCCATGACCAGAAGTTTGCTTACATGCAAAGAAGACAATGACTGCAGCAAGGGCAGAAGAAAGGGTTAACAGCTGAGTCTTGGCTCTACTTTGTTCCTGGACCTAACACAGATACCAAGAAATCAGCAGCTGCCAAGACGACCTTGACTTATCAATAACTGCCGGGGCAAGGCATCGCCACGGAGCATCATGTCACAGTGGAGAGAGCGTGGGCTGTGGAAAATGAACCCATGTGACTTTTGGGAAGCTCTGCAGGGGACGTTGTTAGCTCGAGTTGACGACTTCCAAGAAGGGCAGCTCCTCCGTGCCTTGCCTTGCGATGGTGGAGGTGGGCGAGAGTGTCTGGGATGAGATTCCTGAGCCGGATGGGCCCCTTAGACCGACAGACACGATGGATGAGGGGAAGAGTAAGACTCGATCATCGACCGTTGACAGAAGTTGGTGTTGATATCAGTTGAATCGAGTTGTCTTTGTGAGAGACTAGGCACAAGGTGCACGTGTCTAGATGCTGTGGTTGGATAGTTGATACTACACATTGCAGCTCTAGCCGTACCTTGCACAAGTCTAACGCCTGCTGCCCACCCATTCATTATCCCTCATAACTCTCACTTCTAGCCTGGCTTGTGATCCGGGGGCCTGTGCCTCGGAGATACCAGACCCCTGTCGAGTTGATGCGATCCCCCGCACTTGATCTAAGCCCTTGTCAAACAAGCTTTTGTCCATCCTGACCAATGCCTGTTAATACAACGGATACTCTACTGCGGTTGGTTGAGCTAGTAACTTGTGGCTGCCGACTTTCCGTTTGTGCCCGCCGCTAAGTTATCACCGATGCTGGGATATTTGTGCTACGGAAGGATTCTTGTAACTGTAGCCCGTTAGGACGTCATGAGAGCGGTAATCCCTAATCTTGTCGGATCTTACGAGGTGATGATCGTAATTGATCCCCGTCTTCTCACGGTTGCATCCAAAAGTTCCCTGCTCTCAATCCTTCTGCCTTGGTCAGGCTGCAATCTCTTATGCTCTTTTCCACATGTTTGTCTTCCCGTCCTCGGCTCATTGTCTTTGAGCTAGTGCTTCTCCAAGTGGGATATCGGCAATACACTCTTTCAAGTACATCAAACACACATATTCAAACGATTCAACAACCACTGAGCCTCTCTCGTTCCAAGCCAGCCCTCATCTTGGCCGTCTTCTCAGCTCCCATAGCACCCAACATGTCGCCTCGAACGAGTGGCTTACTCGACAGCGATGACTGGGACGAGGCCAAATCCGACTCCAGCCCAGACTGGACGCTTGCCAAGCCATACTGGAAGCCAGCGGCAGCCGGCGGTAGGATAAGCCATGTTATCAACACTATCAGATCGGCTATTCGAGCCAGGTCACGGCCTCCTCTCGAAAACCTTCGTCCAACTGCCTACTTGGACGGCCTACGGGGTTTCGCAGCACTTTTGGTTTATATCCACCACCATGAGTTATGGGCACATGCTATTACCGAGCAAAACAACATCTTTGAAAACTCGTTTGGCTATGATGGAAACTATCACTTTGCAGCCCTTCCCGTTGTCCGCCATTTCTTCTCGGGTGGCCATTATGCAGTGTCAACATTCTTCGTCATATCTGGCTATGTCCTATCCGTCAAGTCCATGAGTCTCATTCAGGCGGGAGAACACGCTCAGCTGGGCGAAACACTCGCGTCTTCTCTATTCCGACGCTGGATCCGCCTCTATCTCCCTCTTATACTCGTCTTGCTCGTCTACATCACATTCTTACATGTCTTTGGCATCTGGGTGCGTATCATGACAAAGCAAGGAAGTTGGCTTGACGAAGTGTGGGCGTTCTACCTCGAATTCAAGAACTTCAGCTTTGTCTTCAAAGAGGGCGGTGAACCTTGGCTCAGCTACAACCTCCACTTATGGTCTATCCCCGTGGAGTTTAGAGGATCCATGGTTATTTTTACTGCACAGATGGCCTTTTCGCGCTGCTCACGGAATGCTCGACTCTGGTGCGAGACGGGCCTCATCTTCTACTTTATGTACATCGCCGACGGCTCATATTTTGCCATGTTCGTTGCTGGCATGCTCCTCTGCGACTTGGACCTTTTAGCGAACAAGGGAGAACTACCAAACTTTGTTGCACGTCTTGAGCCCGCCAAGGAGTTCATCTTCTACCATCTCCTGCTATTCAGTCTCTACTTGGGCGGAGTTCCCTCTGAGAACCGAAATGTCGAGCAACTTGCAAAGAACCGGGGCTGGTACTATCTGTCATGGCTCAAGCCCCAGGCTGTGTTTGACTACAAGTGGTTTTACTTGTTTTGGGCTGCCGTGTTCCTGGTTGCTGCTATTCCTCGCATCTTTTGGCTAAAGAGATTCTTTGAAACGAGATTCTGCCAATACCTTGGTCGCATCTCTTTTGCTCTATACCTGGTTCATGGTCCAGTACTATGGACTGTTGGTGAGAGGCTGTATCTGGCTGCGGGGTGGCAGAATGAAGAGATGATGAAGAACATTCCTCATTGGGCGGATAAGTTGGCATTGCCACGATCTGGACCGTTTGGCTTGGAGCTCTCGTTTTTCTTACCGCAGATACTTCTCGTGCCTTTGACGTTTGGGCTGGCTGATATGTTGACCCGGTTTATTGATACACCCACTGTCAAGTTTGCAGGATGGCTATATAAGAGGGCTTTGGGTGATACAATTAGCAAGCTAGCAAGCGCGTAGTAACACAACTGTATGTATAATGAATTAAGCTTAATTCTCGATGTATCTTTTGCATGCACAGACGTTTCATCGATTTGTCTATTATTGGGGTTTGTGCAACCACCAAGTGTCAAGATGGCGTAATATTCATACATAGTAGACCATCATGACAATCTCATCTCTGCCAAGACTCTTCCTCTCAATCAAAATCCTAGCTGAATACACTCTCTGGCATGTGATTCTCGGCACACCGGAGACATCGGCATTGCAATTCAGGTTGACTGCAGCTGAACTAAGCCTGTTGAAATATCTCACTTCGTATTCATCCCAGCCACCTAGTTTTCTATGTTGCAGCCCAAATGCGTTTCTTAGCTCCCGTAGCTAAGATCTGCAGTCCTCCCACGATCGGACAAGCTCCCCTGTTCAGGAACAAGGACCGTTTGCTAGCGCAGTCGAGATAGTCCCTGTTCCCCCGCAAAGCCCTTGACAAAAGCCTCGGCATGCATATGATCATGGTGCTAATTCCGCGTCGACGTCGAATTACAACCATCATGAATGTCACGTCACGCCTTGCCAGGCCAGTAACTTGGTTGCATATCCTGCCTGTTCGGCATGAGGCAGATGAGGTTGTGATATCGGCAATCATCTTTCAGCTCTTCCTTTCTCCGACATTTACCGCCAAAACCATGCAGCCCCCGTTCTCGGTTTACCATACATATTAGGAATGGTTCAATGACATAGGTGCATGCTCCCTAGATCACAAGCAAGGCTGCGCAGACCTTGAGATTGCCTCTCCACACAACACCATTCACGGACATTCCCACCACTTCTCCTATACTCACTTCTCTACGAATCCTATGCTGCCAAGATGCTCGTTCGAGATTCTCGACGACTGGTATTCTTTGTTGTACCAGTGTTACTGGTTATAATCTTTGCTTTGAAACTATATCACGACCCAGAATCGTTCCCTTCCCATGTGCAAAGTTGGGTTCCATCACAACTCAAAAAGTCATCCAAAGATAATCAGGAGCCCCTTGACGACAGTAAATCGTCCAATGCACCAACCTCACAACCAACATCTTCAACCCAACCCAGTTCGACAAAAGATGCCCAGTCTAATAATGGCGTTATTCCTAAAGACATAAGCAACACCCACCTCGAAGTGTTTTCATTATCAACAAAAGACAAACGCTTCTTTGAGATTGACTTTGGAGAATATTCTGCTCTAAATCCCAACATCATTCCTCATCCCACTCTCGACAAAACCTGGATCGTTGTGGCTCAATGGCTACAAGAAGGTGGCAATTCACTTTGGTTTGCTGAACTCGTCTGCAATGCAGTTTTCAAAGATGATGTTCTTCGATGTCTGCATTCACCAACAACCCTGCCAGTTACTGCGACTCTAGGAGGCGACAAGTGCGAAGAGGACTTGTCATATTTCAAAGCCAACATTGGCCCACACGACGCACGAGTCTTCTATGGCCCTGAGAAGCCTTATGCTATTTACGGTTCAAACTCAATGTTTACTTGCTTTGGCCTATTCGTGCAGGACTTTCGCACGCTCACAAACTGGGGCGACGATATGGGAAACCTGAGCGAGTTCCGAATAGGAACAGAACTCCAAAGGCCACTTCCTTGGAATCCAGTCGAGAAGAATTGGTTCCTTTTCTGGGATAGCAACGGCCATATGTATTCCCACTACGATATTACGCCCAAGCGAGCCTTTGCCCAGCTGAATCCTGATGGCTCAGCTGGTGCTGACTTGGCACCATTTACTGCGTCCAACGACGAGCAATGTTTGGCCAAATACTTGCCAAAGCTCACAACCAATCTTGAATCTATCCATCAAGCCACCAATTCTCTACGAATCACAATGTGCCGTCGAGATGAGTCCTCATGCATCGCTGACGAGTCCAACACTTTTATCATGACAATATTCCAACAGAAATCATACTTCAACTACCACAGTGTTTACGAGCCATATGTCATGCTCTTCAAGCAACAGGCTCCTTTTGAAATTCATGCAATCTCACGTAAGCCAATTTGGATCCACGGTCGAAAGCAGTATCCGGGCAAATCTACTTCGGATATGTTTTATGTCACGTCGATTAGTTGGAGAAGCGGAGAGCAGAAATACCACGGGTTCGTTGACGATGAGCTTTTCCTTGGCTTCGGCATTGAAGATGAGAGGACAGGCGGTATTAACTTACTGGCTGGAGATCTACTGAAAGATATGGGATTGTGCTTGGAAGGATAGATAAGGCTTGATTTTGGTTGGGTTGGAGTATCATCAAGGCGTCTCTGGAGTATCATGTAGGAATATCGAGATTTGAATAACTACTATGAGATTTTAAATGTCAAAGTAGGAAACGCTCGGCAGTATATATAGTGCATCTACCAAAGGTTAATATCGAGGCTAATATCGGTTATCTCAAACGCGGATAGGCTCCGAGAGCAGCCTGTCCTCCTGTATGACAGAACAAGACATTCTTGCCTTCGAATTCACCACTCTTGGCAGTATGTAGTAAACCTGTGAATGCCTTGCCTGTGTATACAGGATCAGTCAAGATTCCTTCTATTCTTGCTAATGTCTTGATCCCCTCAGCTGTACGCTCGTCGAGTTGTCCATATGCCTCTCCAAGATAAGACATATCAATTTCAAAGTCGTTTGTAGTGATCTCATCAGGCGAGACACCAATCTTTGATGCTGCGGTCTTGGCTATTCTCAATGCCAGTTCAACCACTTCTTCTCTAGACGGTCGTAGAATACTGAAACCGATAAGCCGTTTCTTGGAACCTGGAATTCCTTGCTTCTGTGCAAGCTTCAGACCGGCTATTATACCCCCCAGCGTAGAGCAAGAGCCCGCTGCTAGAGCGATAACGTCGAAGCTTACGCCGAGCCTCTTCTCTTCCTCGAGCAGTTCGAATGCCCAACGAGCATATCCTAAGCCGCCAAGTGGGTGAAGACTTGCACCACTTGGAATGGGATAAGGCTTTCTCCCACGTTTCTTGGTGATATCAATCACAGCCTTTTCGCTGGTGCCTAGGGAGAAGGTTTCAGCGCCAAGAATCTCATTTGCTTGAACATTTCCCAATTCTTTGTACTCAGGATCATCCGAGATAACCCGGTCGGTTGGATAGAGAGCAACCTACACGGTCAGCCAAGTCGCATACTTGAGGGAGATCTATACTCACCTCGAGGCCCAGTCGAGCAGCAGCTGCTGCTGTCTGGCACATGTGGTTCGACTGGACTCCGCCCGTCGTCACAAGGGTATCCGCGCCCTGAGCGAGAGCATCCGCCAACACATACTCTAGCTTACGGAGTTTGTTGCCAGCAAAAGCGAGGCCAGAGTTTCGATCTTCGCGTGCTATCCATAGCTGAGCACCGCAGTTTAAGGCGGTTGTTAATCGTGACAGCGGCTCGATGTCTGATGGACGATCGAAGAGCAACTTGACGCGAGGAATATCACTAAATGGCAGTGGCAGATTGACCATAGTGTTATCACTTGCTGAGGTAATGAATTTATATTGAATAAATGTCTGGTTCGAGGGGATTCCACAGGATGTCTCGACTGATGACAAGAATAAAATGCCTCAGAGGGCACGGAGGTTGGTTTAATGATTAATAAGCATCCATGGATAGAATTTCAGATGTTAATTACTATAAACGACTCTAATGTCAGCTTGTACAGCATGCCACCTACTAATCATAACCACTTGACATTTGTCGTACCTGGGAGATAAACTATGGTATTACAAGCAAGCCAAGGTTCAGCCACGCAATTCAGATCTAAAACCGTATCACAGAAGATTTCATAATCTACTCTCATAGTCAAGTCCATTTGAATACTGCTTTGACCGCCTTGCCACTTTTCAAGTCTTCGATAGCTCTCTCGTGATCGTTGATATCGTAGTATGAAATCATCTTCTCCAGGGGGAGGAGGCCTTGGGAATGCATCTCAATCAGTTCAGGGAGGAACTGTTAAGAAAGAAGTCAGTAAATAGTAGTTTAAGGATCAGGGGAAGAGACACATGTATAAAGCTAGAGATATAAAGGCGACGTCGTTTTTGTTCACAATGACTGGGGCAACTTACTTTAGCAGGAGTGCAATCACCCGTAGAGCAACCCACAAACTCTTTGCCATAAGTAATAAGATCCATGACGTTAATTCCAGCTCGAGCACCTGGTCCAGGAGCACCGACTGAGGCAGCTCTCCCTCTCATTCCCAATGCCGCCACCATGGTCTCTACAACGGATGTAACGCCAGTGCAATCAACGGCAAACTGGACACCGATAGGGGGACAGATTTCTCGAATCTTGTTGACAACGGTCTCAGCATCAGCACCGATCACACCGTGTGTTGCGCCAAGCTGTTTAGCAAGCTCAATGCGATCCGGATGTACATCAATGGCAATGATTTTGTCAGCCTTTCGTGCTTTGGCGCCCATTATGGCCGCCAGACCGACGCCTCCCACGCCAAAGACTGCCACAGAGCTACCAGGTTTGACATTCAAGTTATGAAAGACAACACCGACGCCAGTGTTGATGGCACAGCCCAACGGCGCAAAGAGGCTGAGTGGTGTCTCTTGTGGCACCTTGATAAGGCTTGTTCGATGGGCTATGGCGTGTCTTGCGAAAGAGCTTTGGCCAAAGAAGGAACTGAAAATCGGCTGTTTCTGGTCCTTGTTCATGATAAAGAGGGATGGTGAGCCGTCTTGTCGCTTTCCAGCAAGATTGACACTCAGGAACCGGGAGCAATATCCTGGATGACCCGAAAGACATCCTGGACAGGATTCGCAGTATGAGAAGGATAGCAGGACCTTGTCACCTTTAGAAACTGTGGTTACAGCAGAGCCCGTTTCAAGGACTACACCTGCACCTGTGCACCAAGAAACGATTAGTAAATCGAACGATAATAGACTTGACAAGGCCTTCTACCTTCGTGGCCGAGAACGGCATTGGGTGAACATGGGAATATACCGCTTGCACATGACAGATCAGTATGGCAAACTCCTGATGCATGTATCTCGACAAGAGCCTCATCCGGCCGAAGAGAGTCAAGATATACTTCCTTGAGCTGGAAGCGGCCATCAAGGGCTGGTACGACTAGAGCTGTGGTTGTTCGTGACATTGGTAGTATTGTTACGATGGTACTGACTCCAAGGTGAGAGGTTCCTCGGCGTCTTATAAGAATCTGGGGTACGTGGTATTACCCCAGATTCCGAGTTTGCCGGCCAAGGAACATGTGGGCGGGGTTTTGATGCGGATCATCACTTTTTGGAGAAGCGCCCGCCAACTCCGAAGCCTCAATTTTGGTTCCTTTCAAACATTTGTTGTTAGATGCATGGGATTAACTCCCCGTTTTTCAGGTGATAAGGTTGCTCTTTAAATATCGTCTCAACCTAAAACCATAGCCTAACGTACATGTCCTTTCGGGAATCTCGTAAATAGTTAGATTAATCACTTGCAGCACACTCTCCACTCGGGGTAGGTTGCGTCCCACCTGGCCTCTGGGATATCCGAGTCACAGTTTCGCGCTGAAACAACATGGTTTGAGAGTCAATCAATTAATAGCATTGCTAGTAGCCAGTAATCCGGAGAATGTCGCATAAATCCTATCCTTCTCCACATATCGTTCGGTGACAAGTTGTGTCTTATCAATCATGACATGTGGGGACCAAGGAGCAGACTCATCCTCATCAGGATAGCTAGAGGAGATTCCAGCTGAATTGTGCCTGCCTAGGTGCAAGCGAAGGTTATACAAGGGATGCAGGATGCTCAAAAGGAGCCCCTTGATCTAGAAATGAAATTAAGCAGATGTGGTAAAGTGGTTAATTATTCAAATATAACCATATTCTGTAACTTCAAATGTTGTCTTTTTAGCTCTGTGGATTGGATGTTATTTACATTGTGTACTAGTCCTTGAGATAGGAACAATTTCAAAGATGCGTTTGAGCGTCTTGAAAGCTAATAATGCCAGTCCAGGTACAGCAGAAGTTCCAGCAGCATAACAAAAATTGCAAGTCGGTTATTAGTCACGAAAGTCTTGGCTTCTTTTCCAAAATAGGCTTTTATGAGCGAAGCTGCTCTTGCTGACCAACCTTTTATACTATGACGGCGCGCCATATTTGTACGACCGGTCGTACAAA